>BLSH010488416.1:153946-164225 GCA_018402905.1 Glandirana rugosa | reverse complement strand
AAGTATCGTGACTAGCGACATATTTACGGTTACCAGGGTTATTTCACAGTTTTACCAGGCTGTACAGTCGGGGTTATAGCGTCATGGCGATTTTTAGCGGTGGTAATGATAATTTTATATATATATTTTTTTTAGGGTATTTAAGTAAGAGTAGTAAACATTTGCGCTGTTGAAAACGCGTTTGGTTAGTTATTTACCTCTAACGCTAAAAAAATTGGTTTTTATACTTCTTCTTATATTTAGTCGGTTTTGGCTACTTTTTTTACAAAAAAATATAAAAACAAAAAAATTGTGACAATTTTGCAAAAAAAAAAAACATTTTTTCCTACTTTTTGCTAAAATACAAATCCAAAAAAAAAATATAAAAAAACATTTTTTTCATCGGTTTTGGCTGATTTATATTCTTCTTCATATTTTTGGTTAAAAAAATCGCAATCTCCATTTATTGATTGGTTTGCGCAAAAGTTGTCGCGTTTACAAATGATGAGAATGAATTTATGGGATTTTTTTTATATATATATTTTAATAGTAATGGTGGCGATTTTTAGCGGTACTGCGATATTGGGGCTGACATGTCGGACCATTTTGACACTTTATTGGGACCATTGGCATTTATACAGCGATCAGTGCTATGAAAATGCACTGATTACTGTGTAAATGTCATTGGCAGTGAAGGGGTTAACCTGGAGGGGGTGCTTTAAGGGTTAACTGTGTTCCCTCACTGTGTTCTAACTGTATGGGGGCTGGGCTGGCAGGGGGAGGGGAGTGATCATGGCTTCCATATACAGGGAGCCTGTGATCACATCCCTTCCCCCTCTGTCAGAACAGAGATCCGTGTTTACATACACGGACCTCCGTTCTCTCACGGCGGGGAGTCATCACGGGTAGCCAGCGGAGATCGAGACCGCCCTACCCGCTCCCTGGCCTTCCGGGACACAGTGAGCACACGAGCGCGCCTCCAGCGACACACACGTGCTCACACTACTCGTTCTCGCAGAGGTTTATGAGGTTATGAAGTTTAACCCTTCTTCATTCTACCCAAAACTAAAAACACAATTTGATTGTCATGCATTAGTGCGCAGTGTGCAAAGGAATACACTATGCAAGGAGTTTTACAATTCACATAATGTTTTGGGTGGAAAACTTGGTCATTAGGTAGCCTAATATGAACGTCTATCCATGTATTTGCAATATGCACATCCCCCACATGAGAATGTGCTCAAAGTGTTTACATGAATTGCCCCTAGCCTTTCTAAATTCACTGTAGACCAGCCTGTTCCCCACAGAGGAGGCTCTTCTATAGGTGACAGCAGGTGACTCAGTCACAAAGGGTGCAAGTGTGAAGTCCATAGTTAACAAATGTCAATATTTTTTCAAAATCCGTTTTTGTTTGTTTGTTGGTGCTGGATTGAATATGTTGTAATAAGTCTGGTTGTGTTATCAGTTTTTTTTTCTTTTGTGAGAAGAGTAGATCTCTACGGGGTAGTCTGAGTACCTTGTTATATGCCCTTTATAAAATGGCCTTGGAATATCCACATTCCAAAAGTCTTTTTCTAAGGGTACTGGTCTCCATGTGGAATCCAGCATTGTCCGAACAATTACGGCGGTGTCACGCACCTGGTGGTGGAGTCTGTCTTATGCATAAAGCAACCACTCTTACGGCCCTGGTTCGAGAACCTCTGATAGAGCAGACAGGGAGTTTGGGAGCCCAAGGGGGCATGAGGGCTGGACTGGATCACTGGTGGTGGTGTGAAAGGTTTGGTAATGGCTGGTGCAGGTAGCAGAGTAGTGGTGCAGGCTGGGTTGGCAACTAGCTGGCAATGCATTACAGAAGGTGCAGGCAGAAGAGTCTTCAGATGCAGGCAGGGTCGTCAACGGGCTGGCAGCAAGGTACACAAGGTCAAGGACCTTGGCGGTTCCCTTTAAAGGCTTGGATTAGTTCTTCCGCGTGGATATTTGTTTCTGGTTCCCAGGAACTCTCCTCGGGGCTGTACCCCTTCCAATTAACCAGATACTGGGTGGAACCGCCTCTCCTCCAGCAATCCATGAAGGCTTCTACCTTGAACTCCTCCTCATTATTCACTAAGACTGGCTCAGGTGGGTCCATCCCGGAAAGGGATCTGGGGGCACCGGTTTCAGCAAGGAGGTGTGGAAGACCAGGTGGATACGTAAAGAAGGAGTGAGGTCGAGCTCATATGTCCCCCTATTAATCCTCCTCTTCACAGCGAAGGGCCCAATAAACCTTGGACCCAACTTCTTTGAAGGGCATGCCAGTCTCAGGTTTCTGAGTGGCAAGCCAGAACTGGTTGCCCGGGTGCAATTCCAGCTCACCCCGCCTTTTCTTGTCGAAGGCCTCCTTGTTGAACTCTTGAGTCCTGAACAGGGTGTCCTGTAGAAGTTTATTGTTGGTTTCAAAGAAGTTTGTGGCTCTTTGAGCCGCTGGTACCATATTTTCCGTGGACAGGTTGGGAAGAAACGTGGGGTGGAAACCATAATTGGACCAAAATGGGGACTGCTTACTGCCCGAGGTGGATAGTGTTATTTTAAGCGAACTCGGCCAACGGCAGTAGTGAAGCCCAATCATCCTGAGGGAATGAAGAAAAGCATCAGATGTACTGTTCCAGAGTCTGGTTTGTTCTCTCAGTTTGGCCATTGGTCTGGGGGTGATAAGCGGAGGAGTAAGACAACTTGATTTCCAGTGATGAACACAGAGCCTTCCAAAATCTGGAGGTGAATTGAATTCCGCAGTCTGAGATGATGTAAGGTAAGGTATGCAAGGTACACAAGGATCAGACAGAAGAGTTGTCGTGGGCAAGCTGGGGGTCGGTGCAGGCAGAGATCAAACAAGGTCTAGGACAAGTCGGGTCACAGGAACAGATACTCAGGTAACAGGTCACTCAGGAACAGTGGTGGCTGGTGAAATTTTAGGATGGGGGGCCAGACCCCGCCCTTCCTTTTTGGCCCATCCCACTTCTCACAAGCCCCAACCCTTATAGTTTCCACCCCTTGTATCAGGAGTATACAGCCCAGCATCACCAGATAGCAGTATACAGAGTCACCATATAGCAATATACAAAGTCCCAGATAGGGCATACAGAGCACCAGATAGGGCATACAGAGCACCAGATAGGGCATACAGGGCACCAGATAGGGTATACAGGGTCCCAGATAGGGCATACAAAGCACCAGATAGGGCATGCAGAGCACCAGATAGGGCATACAGGGCATCAGATAGGGCATACAGGGCATCAAATAGGGCATACAGAGCATCAGATAGGGCATACAGGGCATCAGATAGGGCATACAGTGCATCAGATAGGGCATACAGGGCATCAGATAGGGCATACAGAGCATCAGATAGGGCATACAGGGCATCAGATAGGGCATACAGGGCACCAGATAGGGTATACAGGGTCCCAGATAGGGCATACAGAGCACCAGATAGGGCATGCAGAGCACCAGATAGGGCAAACAGGACATCAGATAGGGCATACAGAGCATCAGATAGGGCATACAGAGCATCAGATAGGGCATACAGGGCATCAAATAGGGCATACAGAGCATCAGATAGGGCATACAGTGCATCAGATAGGGCATACAGGGCACCAGAGAAGGCACACAGAGCATCAGATAGGGCATACAGGGCATCAGATAGGGCATACGGAGCATCAGATAGGGTATATAGGGCATCAGATAGGGCATACAGAGCGGCCCCACCCCCCCCCACCGAAGCACTTACCCTATCTAATAGCAGGCATGCCAGGTCTATGCAGAGTTCGGCTTGCGGTCAGCATGCTGAGCAGCTCGGGACTGAAACCCCGCGGAGTGCTGCGCCTGTGTGAGTAATCACAAAGGCAGCACATCTGCCACAGTTCCGCCCCCCACCCACAGCAGCCAATGACAGAGAGTCATTGGCTCTGGTGGCTTAGGGGGCAGCCAATCAGACTATGTGTGTGCGCTTGTTCAGCACACACACATAGACTTTAATGGCTGACCAATCAGCTCACTACTTGCTGTCAGCTGACAGCAAGGAGCCAAAAAAAAAAAAGAAAAGTCAATGTACCGGTGCCTCCTGCAGGGGGGCCGGGCTGACCTTTTTTTTTTTTAACTTGTCAGCGGCGGGGAAGCGGCACCCAAGCACCCCTTATGCACCAGCCGCCGCTGCTAAGGAACACTAAAACGCTGTAGAACAGACAGCACTGGTTGCAGGGTGCTGTGCATTTGGCGCCAATGCCGGAGCACAGGTGAGCGCGAAGGTACACAAGCGTGCGCACACTCTTCATGTGCACGTACAGGCTCAGGAGCTGGCAACAGAAGTTCTCTAACAGGCGGGCTCTTAAATATTGGCTAAAGGGAATCGAGGCAAGCAGTGGTTTAGGATGAAAGCTTGTGGCATGCAGTAGTGAGTTCCCAGTGGTGGGTTTTCGGAAAAGCTGGCTAGATAGTCAACCATCATCTGACTTTTGAATGAGGACATCCAGGAAAGTGATTTCATTAATACTGTGTGTCATGGTAAAATTCAAGTTGAAGTCATTATTATTTATTGACGTAATAAATTATTGTAGATGGGCATCAGATCCCCTCCATAGCATGGAAATATTGTCAATGTAGCGGTACCATGCTACTACATGACCAGCATACATTGACAATTCCTGATTGGACCAAAGTGTACGTTCCCATTCCCCCAAGTACAGGTTGGTATAGGCTGGGGCACAGCATATCCCCATAGCCACACCCTGCACCTGGAGGAAATGGGAGTTGTTGAAAGAACACATTATGTCATAAAATGAATTTGAGAGCCCTTAAGATGAAATCATCATATTTTGGCTCGTGTGATATAGATTGAGACAGTTTGTGTCGGATAGCACTAAGACCCCTGTCATGAGGGATAGCACTATAGAGAGCCTCTACGTCTATCGCCACAAGTTGTGTATCTTCACTCACTTGGATATCCTCAATAATTTGTAACAGGTGAATAGTATCACGAACATACAAAGGTAGTTTCATTGCAAGTGGTTTCAGATGACTGTTAACCAATGGGCTCAGATTTTCCGCAAGGTTCCCACAGCCGGAAACAATGGGTCTGCCGGGAGGGTCAGCGGCATTCTTATGCAATTTGGGTAAAGCATAGAACATCGCTTCTCTTGGATGGCTAGTTCTAATGTATTCCCATGTTTGTTTTGTGATAATATTATGATAGTAGGATTCATTAACCATCGAGTAGAATTTCTGCTTGAATGTATCCAATATGAATGTAGATATTGGTCGATACCATTCAGGATTACTCAGTATTTTCATAAACATGTTGATATATTGGACATTATTCATAACCACGACATTGCCACCCTTGTCAGAGGGTTTGATGACAACGTTGGGGTTACGGGCTAGAGTCTCCAGTGCTTTTCTCTCCTTAGATGTAAGATTGGGGTGAGGATTGTGAGGACACTGTAAATTATTGATATCATTAGATACCAACTTCAAAAAGGTTGCTGCATTGTGATTTGAGCTAGGCAGGGGGTAAAGCATGGATTTCTTTTTTAGAGAAGAGTGTAAATGGGGCATGACCAATGGTTCAGTGGGTGTTTTTTCCACAGCGATTAATAGGGCTTCTAGGTCAATAGAATCAATGAGATTTTCTGGCTCATTTTCCTCTAGCAAGGAAATTAAGTTGTTTAAAGCTTCAAGAGCTAGGTTATTGTGTCCTGCTGGTACATGGGTCTCCTTTTTGGCATACATGCTATTCAAAAGAATATTGAGTATAAAGAGGTGGAGGACCTTGATGGCCCCAAATTTGTCCAGACGAGAGTTTGGGCAAAAAGTGAGGCCTTGAGCGAGGACACCCATCTCATCTGGTGATAAAGAGTAGGAGGAAAGATTAACTACATTCAACGTGGTTACATACTTACATAGTTAGCGAGGTTAAAAAAAGACACAAGTCCATCAAGTCCAACCTGTGAGTGTGCTTTTATGTCAGTATTACATTGTATATCCCTCAATGTTGTGGTCTGTTAGGTGCCCATCTAATAGTTTTTTGAAATTATCTATGCTCCCAGCTGAAACCACTGTTTGTGGAAGAAAATTCCACATCCTTACTGCTCTCACCGTAAAGAACCCTCTACGCAGCTTAAGGTTAGACCACCTTTGCTCCATTTTTAATGAATGGCCATGTGTCTTTGTGTGCTCCCTTGCGCGGAATAGTTTTGTCCCTATTGTGGGGTCACTAGTACAGTATTTGTACATTGAATTCATATCCCCTCTCAAGCGTCTCTTCTCCAGAGAGCATGAGTTAATTTCTCATAATCTTTCCTCATAACTAAGGTCCTTCAGTCCCTTAATTAGCTTTGTTGCCCTTCTCTGAACCCTTTCTAGTTCCAGGACATCTTTCCTGAGGACTGGTGCCCAGAACTGGACGGCATACTCCAGGTGCGGCCTCACCAGAGACTTGTAGAGGGGGAGAAATATTGATTTATCCCTGGAGTTTATCCCCTTTTTGATGCATGCCAATATTTTGTTTACTTTGCTTGCCGCAGCTTGGCATTGCATGCCATTGCATGCCATTGCTGAGCCTGTTCTCTACTAGGACCCCTAGGTCCTTTTCCATCCTAGATTCCCCCAGAGGCTCTCCCCCTAGTGAGTAGTTTGCGTTCATATTCTTGATACCCAAATGCATTATTTTACATTTTTCTACATTAACCACTTACCAACCGGAAGGTTTTGCAGCTTTAGGACCAGAGCACTTTTTGCGATTCGGCGCTGCGTCGCTTTGACTGACAATTGCGCGGTCGTGCGATGTTGTACCCAAACAAAATTTGCGTCCTTTTTTTCCCACAAATAGAGCTTTCTTTTGGTGGTATTTGATCACCTCTGCGTCATTTCTTATCGCCGCTATAAACAAAAGAAGAGCGACCATTTTGCAAAAAAACCCAAATTTCTTACTTTTTGCTAAAATTCAAATCCAAAAAAAAAAATATAAAAAAACATTTTTTTTCACCGTTTTTGGCCGATTTATATAATTCCTCATATTTGCGATAAAAAAAATTGCAATCGGCGTTTATTGATTGGTTTGCGCAAAAGTGGCCGCGTTTACGGATGGTGAGAATTCATTTTTGGGGTTTTTATTTTTTTTTATTTTTTACTAGTAATGGCGGCAATCTGCGATTTTTAGCGGTAATGCGATATTGGGGGGGACATGTCGGAACATTTTGACACTTTTTTGGGACCAATGACATTTATTCAGCGATCAGAAATTTAAATGTCCACTGATTACTGTATAAATGTCATTGGCAGTGAAGGGGTTAACCTGCAGGGGGAGAGCTAGGGGTTAACTGTGTTCCCTGGGTGTGTTCTTACTGTGGGGGGGTTGGGCTAACATGGGCATGAGAGATCTAACTGATCCCAGTGACAGGGATCAGTAGATCTCTCATGCCCCACTGACAGCGCGGGGAACCGCCGTGTTTACATCGGCGGTTCCCCGTTCTTTTCCCTGTAGCCGCTCATCGCGGCTCGCCGGCGGACATCGGGTCCGCCCGAGCCGCGGGCACACTCCTCACTCCACACCCCTGGTGGCCAAATGCGAATCGCCGCTTATTTACGGCGATTCGCGCAGGGCTCCCCGACTGCCGCCGTGAAAAGACGGCGCGTGGTCGGGAAGGTGTTAAACCTCATTTGCCACTTATCTGCCCACCCCTTTAATTTGTTCAGATCTTCTTTGCCCTGCTTAGCTTGGTATCATCTGCAAATATTGAGATTGAGCTATTAACCCCATCCTCCAGATTGTTTATGAATAAATTGAATAGGATTGGTCGCAGGACAGATCCCTGGGGGGCCCCACTTTCCACAACGGACCATTCCGAGTACTCCCCGTTTATCCCCACCCTCTGGACTCTCCCATGTAACCAGTTTTCAATCCAGGTACTCACCATTTGATCCATGCCGACAGACCTTAGTCTGTACATTAAGTGTATATGGGGGACTGTATCAAATGCTTTTGCAAAATCTAGATGCACCACACCAACGGGCCTTCCTTTATCTAGATGGCAGCTCACCTCCTCATAGAAAGTCAATAGATTGGTTTGGCATGAACGATTCTTCATAAAAGTGTGCTGATTACTGCTAATGCTACCGTTTTCCTTACAATAATCTTGTATATAATCCCTTATTATTCCCTTCAAGAGCTTGCATATTATTCATGTTAAGCTAACTGGCCTGTAGTTTCCAAAGATATATCTTGGTCTTGTTTTGTACATTGGTGCTACATTGGCTTTTGTCCAATCAGCTGGTACCATACCAGTCAGTAGACTGTTCTTAAAAATTAGGTACAGTGGTCTGGCAATTTCTTGACTGAGTTCCTTAAGGGCATCTTGTCCCGGTGACTTATTTACGTTAAGTTATTCAAGTCTATTCCTAATTTGATCCTCAATTAGCCATGAGAGTGCTTCCTGTGACATGTCGTGAGGTGCTGCATTATAGTTTCAAATACTTGAGCCCCCCTGTTTCCTTTGTGAATACTGAGGAGAAAAATTAGTTTAATACCTTTGCCATCTCTCCATCCTTGGTAACCAGATTCCCTTCATCATTTTTTATGGGGCCAATATGATCTGACCTCCCTCTCTTACTATTTATATACTTAAAGAATTTCTTGGGATTCTTTTTACTCCACTCAGCCATGTGTCTTTTATCTTAGCCGCCCTGATTGCACCCTTACATTCCATACTGCATACCTTATAAAGCTGGAGTGCCAACAGAGACCCATCAGCCTTGTATTTTTTGAAGGCCTTCTTCTTAGCCTTTATATGTGCTTTTATGTCAGAGTTAAGCCACCCTGGTTTTTTATTAGCTCTTCTAAACGTATTTCCCTTTGGGATACACTGGCTAATACCTTTGTTTAGTATGTTAAGCTACGTAGTTTTGTCCAAACGCCTACTGGTTTCTTGTTGGGTATTTCTCAGTTGCATACAGGATTTGTTGCATTAATTACCTCAGGTTTAGGTTTTTCATTTGGCCTACCACTGCTGCCCCCAATGCTACCCTCTAAACTTTGTTTCACTCTGTCTATTTCTAACTCAATGAAATATATGGCGTTAAATTTGCAGTAACGTAATGAAATATATGGCGTTAAACTTGCAGTAACACACAGAACTATATAGCGTTAAACTTGCAGTAACGCACAGAAATATATGGCGTTAAACTGCAGTAAAGCAAATAAATATATGGCGTTAAACTTGCAGTAATGCACAGAACTATATGGCGTTAAACTTGCAGTAACGCACAGAAATATATAGCTTTAAACTTGCAGTAATGCACAGAACTATATGGCATTAAGCTTGCAGTAACGCACATAACTATATGGCGTTAAACTTGCAGTAACGCACAGAAATATATGGCGTTAAACTTGCAGTAACTCAATGAAATATATGGCGTTAAATTTGCAGTAACGCCGAAAACGATATGGCATTAAACTTGCAGAAACGCACAGAAATGTATGGCGTTAAACTTGCAGAAACGCACAGAACTATATGGTGTTAAACCTGCAGTAACGCATACAACCATATAGCATTAAACTTGCAGTAACGCACAGAAATACATGGCATTAAACTTGCAGTAACGCAATTAAATATATGGCGTTAACCTTGCAGTAACGCAATGAAATATATGGCGTTAAACTTGCAGTAGCGCACAGAACTATATAGCGTTAAACTTGCAGTAACGCACAGAAATATATGGAGTTAAACTTGCAGTAACACAATTAAATATATGGTGTTAAACTTGCAGGAATGCACAGAACTATATAGCATTAAACGTGCAGTAACACAGAACTATATGGCGTTAAACTTGCAGTAACGGACAGAACTATATTACGTTACACTTGCAGCAAAGCACAGAAATATATGGCGTTAAACTTGCAGAAACTTAATTAAATATATGGCGTTAAACTTGTTGCATTATATCAAGACAGGCAATGACGTTCAAATTGCGGTATATCAAGACACAATGACGTGCAAATTACGATATATCAAGACACGTAAGGACGTTCAAATTGTGGTATATAAATTAACACAATGACGTTCAAATTGAGGTATATAAAGACACGCAATGACGTTCAAATTGCGATATATCAAGACACGCGATGACGTTCAAATTGCGGTATATAAAGTAACGCAATGACGTTCCAATTGCGGTATATAAATTAACGCAATGACGTTCAAATTACGGTACATAAAGACACGCAATGACGTTCAAATTACGATATACCAACATACGCAATGACGTCCAAATTGTG
>BLSH010488416.1:124330-139007 GCA_018402905.1 Glandirana rugosa | reverse complement strand
ATATATATATATATATATATATATATATATTTTATATATATATATATATATATGTCAGTCCAGGTATTTATAACCCTGTAACTGTGTTAAGATTAGAAAAACCGAGATATGTGGTGGTGTTACCTAAACTTTACTTTGTTTGTTCTACACGAAATTGACGTCTGAACGTCGAAATTAAACTCCCATAAATGTAGTTTAGTCTACTTACCACATCCTTAATGTTGTCAAACATATACACGGGGGGTGAAAAATTCCCTGGTTTTCATTACCCTGTCTAATTGTTAGTATTTAGTTTGAAAGTGAAAAATTATGAACCAACGTTTAGGAAACGTCAGTTAATGACGGACTTCAGACCTTGTGTATCTGTAGTGGTCTGCGACCCAAAGTAGGGACGTGATATATATATATATATATATATATATATATATATTTTATATATATATATATATATATGTCAGTCCAGGTATTTATAACCCTGTAACTGTGTTAAGATTAGAAAAACCGAGATATGTGGTGGTGTTACCTAAACTTTACTTTGTTTGTTCTACACGAAATTGACGTCTGAACGTCGAAATTAAATGTCCCAATATTTATGGACCTGACTGTATATATATATATATATATATTTTATATATATATATATATATATATATATATATATAGTGTGGGGCGTGGATTGAGGCTGTTGTGCAGTAATTGGCTAAAGGCACCCTGCCTTTAGCCAATCAAAGCTCTCACAGCAGGCCGCCCGCTGGTTGGCCAAAGCATGCAGGTTATGTGTATGCTTTGGCCAATCAGCGGACGGCATTCCGCCGCCATTTGAAAGCATTATGGGGCGCACAAAGTTGCCGTGAACTCCCCATAATGTTCGGGGAAACCTGAACGATCGAACACCGGATGTTTGAGTCGAACTCACGTTCGACCCGAACATCAAGCTCATCCCTAGTGGTGAATGTAATTCTGACGTCCCACTGTTTCCCCGTATCTAACCATTTGCCTTCTCACTCATCATTCCTCTGCCTGTCCCTGAACCGACCCTGGCCTGTCATGCGACCACACTTCTGCCTGACGCCTAAACTGATCGTGCTTCTGTCTGTCACCTGAACGGACCCTGGCCTGTTTATCGGCAATGCTTCTGTCTGCCCCCTAGATTGTTTATCAACCACAATTCTGCCTTCCGCCTGAACTGACTTTGGCCTTTTAATTGACCATGTTGTCTGTCTGTCACTTGGACTGATCTTTTGTCCTGCTACTGTAGTAGTGGGATTCAAGAGAACACAGGGGTCTCACTTGGGGAGAAGCCCCAGAGTAATTTTTTGTTCCGAGTGGAGAAAACAATATTTTGATTTTCTCCTGGTCTTGTAATTCCCAGATTAGGATCTGGAGACCAGAGGCTTCGAACAGACTTTGGTGGAAAGAAGCCTCTACCCCTGTCCCCATGTCTTACCTGACCAAGGCCCTAAGACTGATATCTGTTCCTGCTGCCCACTGACCCTGGCCTGTTCATTTATCATGCTTCTGCCTGCCACCTGAACTGACCACACCTCTACCTGCTACCCGTACTGACTCTGGCTTGTTTATGGACCATGTTCCTGCCTACTGCTTGGACCAGTACTTTATCTGTACTGACCATGTCTCTGTCTGCTGCCTGAGCAATTCATTTGGCTGTTACTGACCACATCTCTGCCTGCTGCCTGAACCAAATATTTGGCTGTGCTGATAATATTTCTGCCTGCTGCCTGTACTGACCCTGAACTGTTCCTGCCAGACTGCATATGATTATTACATCAGCACTGACATAGATATCACATGATCAGGAACCACTTTAATTTGTTCCTGTTTGTCAGTTGTAATTCAGGCTGTTAGTGAATGCTGGGATTGATAACCAACAGATGAGTGAATGGTAGACTGCTGACAATCAAATGGGAGGACATTTATAAATATATCCCCGGCACTGGGCATTGCGCTGGGGATGGTGGGCAATAAATGGTGGGCAAGAAGGGAATTAACCTACATTTGCTGTACCAAGCATACTGTATATGACAAGCATCTGGTTATAATGCACTCAACTGGATTTTTAAAGTGATATTAAAGTCTTGTTTTGTTTTTTTAAATAACAAACATGTTATGCTTACCTGATCTGTGCAGTGGTTTTGCACAGAGCAGCCCGGATCCCCCTCTTCTTGGGTCCCCCGCCGGCACTCCTGGCCCCTCCCTCCTGCCAAATGCCCCCACAGCAAGCGGCTTGCTCTGGGAGCACCCAAGCAGGCTCACTCCTGAGCCATGGCTTTGCGTGTCCATAACCACAGAGCGGGGACTCAGCCCTGCCCCTCCCTCTCCTGATTGACTCATTGGCTGCAATAGACAGCAGCAGGAGCTAATAGCTCCCGCTGCTGCCTCAGCCAGTGAGGAGTGAAAGTCCTCAGAGAGCCAAGGTAAGTGTTGGGGGGGGGGGGGCTGCTGAACACAGAAGGTTTTTTTGAGCCCTTAGAACCACTTTAAGACTGTTTTTACCTATAGCTATAGGTGGTTCTGCCTGTACATTTTCAACAGATGAATCCCTCTATCAATTTCAGTAACATTTTTCTTTAGTGCCACCCTGACTATATTTCTTACTAAAATGGGTGTGTCAATTATTGAGACTTTTGTCATGTGGGGGTTTTATTGATAACACCTGATATTTTCTTCTCTGGTGTCTTTATACAGAATTCTGTTCCTCTTTTTAGCGTCATTATAGTCTACAAGTAGAAATTGTTTTTTCACAAAGTTTCAGCATTGTACAGCTTTATTTTTTTTTAAATGAACAAAGATTTTGATGTGTTCTAGGTCAAGTTTTCTTTCATTCCATAGCTCATATGAAATTTTGATTTCCAAGTAAAGTAGTTTTGAAGACAGCATAATTGTTGTTCCCTTGTACCCTGTCACATATGCATCAAACAATGCTTTTTATACTTACACATATGATTCATTCTTTCTGCATTCTGTGGAAGGACCCACTTGGTATGACGGGTTCTCTGTCCTCTGCCACAACTTTGTAAACTGCCTCCTCCCCTAGTTAGGTGATGAGCTTCTGCAAATACCTATGAACTCAAGTATTAGTATGCTGCCCATAACTATACCAGCACAAGTAGACACCAGGCTGCTTGATTGTAAATAAAGTAAATATATTATCACAAAGCAAAATAAATGGCAACACAAAGCAATCGATAGACAGGTAAAGAAGTCTGTTTGAATGCAATATGCTAACTGGTGTAAATGCTTGGCTGTTATATGGTAGTTAATCTAGATCACCGCAATACTAAGCAAAATCAACCTAGTGTCAGCACTACTGGTAAAGAGCAATATAAACCATTAACCTTATAAACAATGAAAGCATAAATGGTCATGAAAAAATCTCACAGTAACATGCAACAAATGATCAAAAAGTGTCCCAGAGTGCATATACCCCTGAATGTAGGCATATGTACAGTATCTCTGTCAGGAAGCCAGCAGTGTGATCGGATCATCATGGCGCACGCGCATGCACACTGGCGCACCAATGCGCACGCGCATGCGGACGCACATGCGCACTCACGCATCAATGCGCACGCCCGCCACTAACACTGGCGCCAGACGGGCTATTTAAACTGAACTGCTGCACTGACACATTGCTGTTTGGTCTGCAGCTTCTGTGATTCCTGAAAACCTGCTATCCTGCCATCTGTGACCTTGAACCCGGCTTGCTCTTCACCAGTGTCTGATTGCTGCCTGCCCTGACCCAGGCTTGTCTTTTGACCCTCCTTTTGCCTGCTCCTTCTGCCTGCTGATCTGCCTGAACACTGCCGACCTGGCCTGTCTGATCCTGCTCTGCTGTCCAGCCAGTCTGTTCCAGCATCCTGCTCTGCTGTCCAGCCAGTCTGTTCCAGCATCCTGCTCTGCTGTCCAGCCAGTCTGTTCCAGCATCCTGTTCTGCTGTCTAGCCAGTCTGTTCCAGCATCCTGCTCTGCTGTCCAGCCAGTCTGTTACAGTATCCTGCTCTGCTGTCAAGCCGGTCCACTGCAGTAATCAGCTCCACTGTCTCTGGACTGACTATAGGCACTCTTACCCCGCCGTGCTCCTGTGACTGCTTTATCATTCCCAGCAGCCTGCAAGCCGGAGTTGTATGAGAGGCCTCTCCCTACCATCAGGCTCACACCCCAGGTATGTAACAGTACCAAACCACCTGGAAAAACAAGTCCAATCTATGACTTCTTCAGCCACGGTGTCTAACCCGACCTCCGATCGGGCTCTATCTTCTGCCCAAGCCGGTGCATCCCCCAGTCCCTCAGTGGTGATGTTGCCTCCCCAAGCCTCGAGTGCCGACTCCAGAACGGTTTTCCGGGTAAATTTAGAGCCTTCCGCAATGCCTGCCAGCTCTATTTTGCCCTCCAGCCATGGACTTTTTCCCAGAAGACACCAAGGTGGGATTTATCATTTACCTCCTGCAGGGGGAGCCTCAGGCCTGGGCACATCGGCTGTTGGAAGAGAACAACGCACAACTCAACGCCATGCAAACATTCTTTGACACCATGGCCCAGCTTTATGATAATCCTCAACAGACCTCCACTGCCAAAGCAGCCCTGCATGCGCTCCAGCAAGGCTGGAGAGCAGCAGAGGACTATGTCACAGGCTTTAGACGCTGGAGTGTTGATGATGCTGCCCTCTGCCATCAGTTCCGCCTGGGTCTCTCTGAAAGCTTGAAGGATGAACTCGCTTGGGAATACCAAACTCCCTGGAAGCTTTGATCAAGTTATCCATTCAGATTGTTCGTCGCCTAAGGGAGTGCAGAGCAGAGAGAACCACTCAGCAGTTCCGTCCCACCTGAATGTTGCCAAAGGCTCCTGTTCCTTCCAATCCAGCCCCTAGGGGTCCTACTTCTTCCATGACAGAGGGCCCGAAACCCATGCAGTTGGGCCTGATCCGTACCTCCCTTACCCCAGAAGAGTGCCAACACAGACAAATAAACAACCTGTGCTTGTACTGTGGGGAGGCTGGTCACTTTGTGCGCACCTGTCCTGCCAAGCTGCGTAAGTGCCTGTCCTTATCCTCTCTTAATCAGTCATCCCTGCCTGCCATGTCTGCAAGCTCAGCTCATGTTGCTCTGCCTATTTCTTTCCAGCTGCCGGGAAGAACCGTGTCGGTTACCGCATTTATTGATTCAGGCGCTTCCAGCTGCTTCATCGACCAGTCCTTTGCCGTTCGACAGCACATTCCACTACAGACCAGAGAACAAAAACTCGCAGTATTCCTGGCCGATGGGTCTCGTATTAAGTCAGGACTGGTAACTAAAGAGACCCCACCAATACTGACTGTCATTTCCGCCAGCCACCATAACCCACAAATAGACTGGAAGACTGGGCATATTAAGTTTCTATCACTGTACTGCCAAGAACACTGTCTGGAAACACCATCCCCATCATCCACGATCTTGCTGTGCACAGACACAGACCCTAAGTTACGTCAGCTGGTTCCAGACGCCTATCATGAATTTATGGACATCTTCAGTAAGCGAGGAGCTGATACACTACCTCCACACTACCTCCACACAGACCATATGACTGTCCCATTAAGTTCCTTCCAGGAGCCGAAATCCCCTTTGGCCTCATCTTCCCTTTGTCAGAACGGGAATCAGGGGTATTAAAAGACTATATTGAAGAAAACCTACAGAAGGGTTTCATCTGTCCCTCTACCTCCCCGGCTGGTGCAGGTATATTCTTTGTAAAAAAGAAGGACAACTCCTTGAGACCGTGTGTGGATTACCGTGATTTAAACAAGGTGATGGTAAAGAACCGCTATCCCCTTCCCTTGGTACTGGAATTGTTTCAGAGACTCAAATCTGCAAGTATCTTCAAGAAACTTGATTTAAGGGAAGCTTATAATCTGATTCGTATAAGAGAAGGAGATGAATGGAAGACCGCATTTCGTACTCAGTACTGACACTTCGAGTACCTAGTGATGCCCTTCGGCCTCTGCAATGCCCCAACCACTTTCCAGTACTTTATCAACAATATTTTCAAAGACTTCCTGGACATTTTTGTTGTTGTCTACCTGGATGACATTCTGATCTTCTCTGTGTCACTGAAGGTGCATCGAGGGCATGTCAAGAGTGTGCTATGTCGGCTCTGTAAGCATGGACTTTATGCCAAAGCCAAGAAATGTGACTTTGAGCAGCAAAGCATCCAGTTTTTGGACCTAATCATTTCCACCAATGGAATTAAAATGGATCCTCAGAACGTTACAGCAATATTGGATTGGCCAGCCCCCACAGATAAGAAGGAGACACAGCAGTTTGTCGGTTGTGCCAACTTCTATCGCAAACTTATCAAAAACTTTTCAGCCATCATCCACCCTATCACACAGCTTACTAAGCAGAGTACCCGTTTTTGTTGGTCCGACAAGGCACGGGTCGCTTTTGACACCTTGAAAAGAGGGTTTACTGTTGCACCTGTCTTGAGCCATCCTGACTCTGCTTTTCCCTACATCGTGGAAGTGGATGCCTCAGAGAGTGCCATTAGAGCCATTCTGTCACAGCGCCAAGGCCTCAAGGAGGTAACACACCCAGTGGCATTCTTTTCACGGAAACTTTCACCAGCCGGAAGGAATTATGATGTAGGGGATTGGGAACTGTTGCCAATTAAAGCCACCCTGGAGGAGTGGAGATATTTGTTGGAGGGAGCAGCACATCCGATACTAATCTACACAGATCATAAGAACCTACAGTATCTGAGGTCTGCAAAACGCCTAAAACCACGTCAAGCCCGTTGGGCACTCTTCTTTTCAAGATTTCACATAACGTACAGGCCCGGATCAGAGCACTACCAAACCTGACGCACTGTCATGCATGTTTGAAGATCAAAAGGACATTCCAAACCCAGATACCATTTTACCAGCCGGAAATTTCTTACTGCTGCATACCAGTTTATTGGCACAATTGCAATCAGCTTCTGCAGGATTAAACAGTCCTCCAGGAACCACTTTACAAACCAAAGATGGACTATTATGGAAGGGGGAGCAGATCTTCGTACCCGAGGGAACTCGGACAAGGGTGCTGGAGGTTTGCCACAACCATCCCTTGGCAGGTCACTTTGGCATCCGCAAGACCATTGAGCTGGTGAAACGATCATTCTGGTGGCCTGGATAGGAAAAGGGCTGTCAAACATGTACCACCTGCATTCGGAATAAAAATTTCCCGGAACAAGGCTTGGGGTTTACTCAGACCGCTGCCTGTACCTGACAGACCCTGGAAGATGATTTCAATGGACTTTATCGTTGAATTACCAACCTCAAATTAGTGCACCGCTATTTTTGTGTCGTGGATTGTCTATCAAAGATGGCTCATTTTGTCCCTCTAAAAGATACACCTTCGGTTGCAGAAACCGCTCAAGTCTTTGTCAGAGAGATTGTTAGACATGGCATACCCAAGAATATCGTTTCGGACCATGGTGTTCAGTTTACTTCCAAGTTTTGGAGAGCCTTATGTGGGACTTTACAGATTGAACTCTCTTTTTCATCTGCCTATCATCCCCAGACCAATAGGCAGACTGAACACACTAACCAGACCCTGGAACAGTACATCCGGTGTTTCACCTCCTTTGTTCAGGACAATTGGGTAGTGCTGCCCTTGGCAGAGTTTGCATATAATAACTCCAATCACTCGGCTACCAAACAGTCCCCTTTCTTTGCCAACTATAGGTTCCACCCTACCTTACTACCCGACCTTGTTCCTAAATCCTCCGTTCCTGCAGCTCTGGACACCTTGGACTTTTTCTCCCGCAATAACCTGCTGTTGCAGGAGACTATTGCGAAAGCACAAGAGGACAGCAAGAGGTCGTTTGACAAGAAGAGAAGAGAGGAATTGATCCTGCAACCAGGAGACCAGATTTGGTTGTCCACAACCAATCTAAGGATGGCATGTCCTTCAAAGAAGCTGGCACCAAGATTTGTTGGACCATTTCCAATAAGAAGGAAGGTAAGAAGGAAAATGAATGATGTGTCTTTTGAATTGTCAGAATCCTTCAAAATCCACCCGGTGCTTCCTGTGTCCCTATTGAAACCCGTTTCCAGATCGTAGCTCACGACCTCCGGCACCTGTCATCATTGATGGGGATGAAGAATTTGAGGTTGAGGCTATTGTTGACTGCAGGAGAATAAGGGGCCAAACACAATATCTGATCAAGTGGAAGGGTTATGGTCCGGAAGAAAATTCCTGGGAACCCGCACAAAATGTACATGCCACAGACTTAATCCATGTTTTCTTCCGCAGGAGAAGAAACGAAAGGGCACCCTGAGGGTGCCCATAGGGAGGGGGCAATGTCAGGAAGCCCGCAGTGTGATCGGATCATCATGGTGCACGCACAAGCGCACTGGCGCACCAATGTGCACGCGCATGCACACTTGCGCATCAATGCACGCGCCTGCCACTAACACTGGCACCAGACGGGCTATTTAAACTGAACTGCTGCACTGACACATTGCTGTTTGGTCTGCAGCTTCTGTGATACCTGAAAACCTGCTATCCTGCAATCTGTGACCTTTAACCCAGCTTGCTCTTCACCAGTGTCTGATTGCTGCCTGCCCTGACCCCGGCTTGTCTTTTGACCCTCCTTTTGCCTGCTCCTTCTGCCTGCTGATCTGCCTGAACACTGCCGATCCAGCTTGTCTGACCCTGCTCTGCTGTCCAGCCATTCTGTTCCAGCATTCTGCTCTGCTGTCCAGCCAGTCTATTCCAGCATCCTGCTCTGCTGTCCAGGCAGTCTGTTCAAGCATCGTGCTCTGCTGCCCAGCCAGTCTGTTCCAGAATCCTGCTCTGCTGTCCAGCCAGTCTGTTCCAGCATCCTGCTCTTCTGTCAAGGCGGTCTGCTGCAGTAACCAACTCCACTGTTCCTGGACTGACAATAGGCACTCTTACCCTGCTGTGCTCCCGTGGCTGCTGTATCACTCCCAGCAGCCAGCGAGCCGGAGTTGTATGAGAGGCCTCTCCCTACCATCAGGCTCACACCCCAGGTACGTAACAATCTCACAAAAGTGAGTACACTCCTCACATTTTTGAAAATATTTTATCATATCTTTTCATGTGACAACACTGAAGAAATCACACTTTGCTACAATGAAAAGTAGTGAGTGTACAGCTTGTATAACAGTGTAAATTTGCTGTCCCCTCAAAATAACTCAACACATAGCCAGAGCTATTAATATCTAAAGTGCTGGCAACAAATGTGAGTACACCCCAAGTGAAAATGTCCAAATTGTGCCCAATTAGCCATTTTCCCTCCCCGGTGTCATGTGACTCGTTAGTGTTACAAGGTCTCAGGTGTGAATGGGGAGCAGGTGTGTTAAATGTGGTGTTATCGCTCTCACTCTCTCATATTGGTCACTGGAAGTTCAACATGGCACCTCATGGCAAAGAACTCTCTGAGGATCTGAAAAGAAGTATTGTTGCTCTACATAAAGATGGCCTAGGCTATAAGAAGACTGCCAAGACCCTAAAACTGAGCTGCAGCATGGTGGCCACGACCATACAGTGGTTTAACAGGACAGGTTCCACTCAGAACAGGCCTCGCCATGGTCGACCAAAGAAGTTGCATGCACGTGCTCAGCGTCATATCCAGAGGTCGTCTTTGGGAAATAGACGTATGAGTGCTGCCAGCATTGCTGCAGAGGTTGAAGGGGTGGGGGGGTAAGCCTATCAGTGCTCAGACCATACACCACACACTGCATCAAATTGGTCTGCATGGCTGTCATCCCAGAGGGAAGCCTCTTCTAAAGACGATGCACAAGAAAGCCCGCAAACAGTTTGCTAAAAACAAGCAGACTAAGGACATGGCTTACTGGAACTATGTCAGTGGTCTGTTGAGACCAAGATAAACTTATTTGGTTCAGATGGTGTCAAGCGTGTGTGGCGGCAACCAGGTGAGGAATGCAAAGACAAGTGTGTCTTGCCTACAGTCAAGCATGGTGGTGGGAGTGTCATGGTCTGGGGCTGCATGAGTGCTGCTAGCACTGAGGAGGTACAATTCATTGAGGGAACCATAAATGCCAACATGTACTCTGACAGACTGAAGCAGAGCATGATCCCCTCCCTTCTGAAACTGGGCCCCAGGGCAGTATTCCAACATTATAACAACCCCAAACACACCTCCAAAATGACCACTGCCTTGCTAAAGAAGCTGAGGGTAAAGGTGATAGACTGGCCAAGCATGTCTCCAGACCGTAACACCATTGAGCATCTGTGGGGTATTCTCAAATGGAAGGTGGAGGAGCGCAGGGTCTCTAACATCCACCAGATCCATGATGTCATCATGGAGGAGTGGAAGAGGACTCCAGTGTCAACCTGTGAAGCTCTGGTGAACTCCATGCCCAAGAGGGTTAAGGCAGTGCTGGAAAATAATGGTGGCCACACAAAATATTGACACTTTGGCCCAATTTGGACATTTTCACCTAGGGGTGTACTCACTTTTGTTGCCAGTGGTTTAGATATTAATGGCTGTGTGTTGCGTTATTTTGAGGGGACAGCAAATTTACATTGTTATACAAGCTGCACACTCACTACTTTATATTGTAGAAAAGTGTCATTTCTTCAGTATTGTCACATGAAAAGGTAGAATAAAATATTTACAAAAATGTGAGGGGTGTCAGATCATGGGCAGTAATTCTAGCACCAAACTTCCTCTGTAAATCTAAAGTGGTAAATAAAAGGCTTTTAAAGCTTCACCTGTGGATAGTTAAATTTACAGCGTTGGTCATGGTTGCGAGGGCATGTGCAATTTTAAAGTATGACATGTTTGGTATCTATTTACTCAGCATAACATCGTCTTTTAGATTTTACCAAGAAATTGGTTTATGTATTGTGCATTTGAAAAACGGCTGCGCAAATACCAGCGCAAAAAAATGCAAAACCCACCAATTCATTCTCTAGGGCCTCTGCTTTATAAAATATAGAATGTTTGGAGGTTCCATGGTATTTTCTAGCAAAAAATACTGATTGTTATTTGTAAAAAAAAAAAAGTGCCAGAAAAGGCTTGGTCTTCAAGGTGGTTTATGAAATGTGGACTCAAATGTGCATATAAACAATAAAGCTCATAAATGTACACAGTTAAAAATCATGTGCAGAAAAAGTAAGATATGTGAAAAAAATTCATACATCATCCAACTAGGTTGTAAGTAAAACAAATGTGAGAATAGTCCCATATATCATCCAATTAGATTAGATCATCCAATTAGACCACCTTAACTATTTTATAGGGTCTATCGCATTAGGTGAGGAGACACCCAATTGGGCACGAGGGTGACACTCTTTGGTAACAGTCAATGGTGTAAGATTTACCTTTACTTGTGGCACATGAACTATGGTGGTGTTTTTTTCTGGACACTCACAATCTAATTGGATGATCTAATCGAATTGAATGATATATGGGACTGTTCTTGTGTGTTTTTTACTTACAACCTATTTGGGTAATATATTAGATTGTGTTCACAGTTTTTTACTTTTTTCTGCAAATGATTTATGATGATTGTGTAAATTTATGAGCTTTGTTGTTTATATACACATTTGAGTCCATATTTGGTCATTTATATTAAGGAGGGCTTCACTGTTAGTAGGAATACAGTACATAAAATGTATATGTTACCTATAGTAACACTGATCAAAGTAGAGAAAAGTGTTTTTTTTTCAATTTTGTTTACAGATTTCATGGAAAATAAACACATTTTTTCAACAATTTCACCAAAAGAAAGCCTTGTTTGTCCCCAAATAAATAATGCATATATTATTTCATTGTTTTAAAGTATAACTAAAAGCAAAACTTTTTTTTTCGTTTTGGACAGAGTGGAGAGGGATGAGAATACCTGGCTCTATTGTGGTATGTGCCCCCATTAGAGAGATTCACCCTTTCTATTCATTTTCGGTTGACACCAGAACAGTAGTATAAGGGAAATCCTCTAATAGGAACACAAATGTTGGTCATCCTGGTGACATCACAGGATTCCCTCACTTTGGAGGGATTTCCTCTCACTTCCTGCTTTGGCTATGGGACAGAAAGTGGAGAGAAATCTGCCAAATAGGACACATATTGGGAAAAAACTGACAGGTGTTATAACCCTCCCTTACTCTATCCAAAATGAAAAAAAAAGTTTTTGCCTTTAATTGCACTTTAACCACTTCTAGTCAATTGACTGCCGGCATCATATGATGTCCTGTCAGGTGGCCCTAAGCCATCATAATGTGTAAAAAAAAATCATAATCACTTCCCCAGAGTAGTACAATGTTACTATGGTAACATTATATTGCTCTGGTCACAGTGTGTTAAAAAAGAAAAATCTTTAAAAAAAAATGTAATAGCAAATGAAGAAAATTATAACTTTTTTTCGACTGTCACCAGTCAGTGTTTCTGATCACACACTACACCAGTTATATGATGATGTTGTACTGCACTAGAGACAGTATGTAAAAAAAAAAATGTGAAAACATTTTTTTTTAATTATTCATTTTTCCAAAAAATTATGACAAAAAATTACAACTTCAAAAAAACAGCCATGCCTCTTACTAAATACCTTGGACTGTCTACTTTCCAAAAAGTGATCATTTGGGGGGCATTTGTACTGTCCTGGCATTTTAGGGCCTCTTAAAAAAATTCTGAATATACCATAGTATGTGGATTCTATAACTTTCCTACAGACTAAATAATATACACTGATTTGGGTTATTTTCACCAAAGAAATGTAACAGAATACATTTGGGCTAAATTTATGAAGATCAATTATTTATTGGCAAATTTTATAAAAGAAATGAAGAAAAAAACTTTTTTTTCAAAATTGTCAGTGTTTTTTCCTTAGTTTAGCAAAGAATAAAAAACCGATTGGTGATTAAACATCACCAAAAGAAAGCTCTAGTTGTGTGAACAAATGATAAAAACGTAGTTTGGGTACAATGTTGCATGACTGCGCAATTGTCGTTCAAAGTGCGACAGCACTGAAAGCTGAAAACTGGTCTGGGTAGGAAGGGGGTAAAAGTGCCCGGTATTGTTAAGTATGGTTAAGTATTGACAAAGTTATCGCTGAATAAACAGGTCCACGGCAGAAATGTAAAAACTGATATGGTCCAAAAAGAGTATACTGGTGAGAGAGCTGAAGTGGTTAAGTGACCTGCATTTTTTAGACACAAAATAATCATTTGTTTCACACTTTGTGTAATCCTTTTTAATCCAGTCCTTGGCACTGAATGGAAACATTGCTTTAGGAGCCTTTTTTTGTCTTCATTTTATTTTTTATGCTTTTATCAAAAAGCTTACTTTTGTTTCTAATGTAAGTTCAACATTCAGGGCAATGGAAAGTGTTTCATAGCTGTCTGAATGACCATTGAAAGTCATTTAATTCTTCTATAGCTCTCAGGTGTTCCACCAATTCTAAAGAACGTCTTAAATAATAGGGCATATGCTGGCCTTTCATTGACTTTGACCAATATATATTTCTAATTAAATACAGTTTATTGTACAGATTTCCTGTATTTTCTGTACGCCTACATTTTTTCTGTCCCACAGTTACAATTATTTGAGCCTTTTGATCCTTCTCTGTTTATTCACCCGTAGGTGTGCTTAGCCTGACCTCTCAAATACACTACCCTGTAAGTTTTCTTATCAGCAGCCTCCTTACTTTGAACTCCTAAGACTGGTATTCTTAGTTAATCACATTAACTATTGAGAACTTTGTTGAGTCGCTACTAGTAGAAAATACTTTTGCATCCTTACCTTGTCTTCAACGTTTGCTATAACTCTGATCTTAACTGTTTCTTTAGTAGTATTAAGTGCTTTTGCTGTAACTGGACCAGTGCACAGGACTTTTGTTAGTCAGTAGATGTTAGAACATGGCTGTTGGGACATTATTTCAAGTTAACTTCAGTCAAAAGTGTTTGTTTCTTTTTGGATATAGCAGGGAAGGGAAGGGTTAAAGCCTCAGTTAGGTTTTTATCGCCATCTATGTCCCTCTTAGGAAGATTTCCCCTTATTTCCTTTACAGGGAGTAAAGGAAAAAAATCTCTCCAACGTAGACAAAAACCTCCACAGTTTTAGTAGTTTTTAGAACTTCTGACAATTTTATTTTACTGTCTATGCCTTCAGGGCCGTCTTAATGAGTGGGCACCCCTGGGCAAAGCCCAGGGGCCCCAGCTTCATGTGGGGCCCCTGCATTTTCCCTGCTCCCTGTCAAGTCAAGCAGATCAGTGGTGGGGGAGAGGCTGTGTGTAACACTCCCCTCCTCCGCTCCATCAGCTTGCAAGGACCAACAGACATTCCCTCTGGCTGCAGAGCTCTGCGATCCGCCTCCTAGGGCTGCCAGCCTCTGAGGACACCCCTCTGCCTGTAGAAAAATAGATTCTCCTGGCATGATGGAGCTGGTGGGTGGGGCGGGGGTGTGGCTGACTCACACATTAGTGCTCTCCCTGCCTGAAGATGCAGTGGGCTGGACTGTAGGAGGAGCCGAGATAGAAGCCTGGGGTGTCTTTGCCATGAGGTCGGTGAGTGCTGAAAAGTTTTCCCTACCGGAATTCCCTCCCTCTTTATTGCTTCACCACCTCCTTAACCCTCACACACAGCTGGGATCTGCTGCCAGGGGCCCCACTACACACTGCCTGCCCCCCCCCAATGTGTGTCGGAGAGGGGGTGGTGAC
>BLSH010488416.1:109405-120506 GCA_018402905.1 Glandirana rugosa | reverse complement strand
AGGCTTCGGACGCTGGTCCTCAGACCCACCTCTGCGACTACACCAAACGTTACGAATGGGATCTTTAAGACCACTCACCGACCTACTGGAAATCAACCCTATAACATATATGGACCATTGGCGCTACTACCAGCTTCAAAGCTTTATTAAAACCCTACCTCAACCTCTACGTTCCACACAAGAACTTACACCAATTGAAGCTTTATTCAATCACAAAGACCCTCCTAATCATTGTATCTCGCAAGCATACAAAGCTCTGCATGAAATACAAAACCACCAACCACCGACCTTCTTGAACAAATGGGAGAAAGACCTCCAGTCTCAAGTGACCGACTCTCAAAAGAAAAAAATTTTAAAGCTTGCGCATATCTCCTCTATCTCCTCTCATACAGCGGAAGTGAACTATAAGCTACTCACCAGATGGCATTACACCCCGAGTAAGCTACACTCCATGTTCCCTACCAGTTCCCCATTATGCTGGAGGGGCTGCGGGGGCGTTGCCACCCACGCACACATCTGGTGGAATTGCCCTAGGATTAGGCCCTTTTGGTCAAAGGTCCTAGATATTACAAACCTGATCTCTGACTCCTCTGTCGCTGATGATCCATGGGAGGTTCTTTTCCACTGCACAAGGGTACCAACTAAGATATACAAAAAAACCATCACTCCGCACCTACTCAATGCAGCAAAGGCACTGATCCCAACATTATGGGGCCAACAAACCACACCCTCCGTAAAGTCATGGCTACAAAGGGTGGGGGATATTCACCTCATGGAGGAACTGACTCACTCCGCCAGGGGGAAGATCAAAAACACTTCGTAACATGGTATAAGTGGAGTGAATTCACCACATCCGTCAAATACAAATCCATTGTGCAGTCCTCTCCAACTGACCTCCCGTGGTTCACTCAGTGATGGACTGGAATATAGAGCATAATTTATAAGTACAAATGAAGCCCTCTCTATATATATGCGGTTTTGAAGACAGAGACATACATGTTATCCGACCCTCTCTGCTCTAGATTGGAAGCGTTATGTGATGCTTACTTAAATAAATATTGCCTCGCCTCACCAGCTCCCTTCATCCCTCTCTCCTCTTCCCTTCCTCTACTTATTTATGTTCTATTCCACTTACTCCCACCTTTTCTCTTCTTACCCGCTCCTGCCCTCTCATCTCTTTCTGATAAAAACACATTTCAAGGATCCATTGTGACACACTTCCTATATATGTAACTACTATACTCTAGATCGACATGAGTGTTACATATACCTTATGTATGCATTGTTGATCTCTGGAATCCTCTTTACTCAATAAAAACAAATTAAACAAAAAAAAACAGTAGAATCCCTGGGTCTACAAGACCTCTGGAGACTTCAACACCCTACTGATAGGGAATTCACTTTTTATTCTACCCCCCATAAAGTCTTTATGAGAATAGACCACATATTCGGCACCGAACAATGTATCCCCCTCATGGAACATTCCAAAATTGAGGAAATTGTTATTTCAGACCATGCCCCAGTATCTCTCTCCCTCTTGGAACATAACTCGAACACCCCCCCCCCCCCCTGTCTCTGGCGATTCCCAGCACATCTAGCCAAAACAGATGACTACAAGTCTTTCATTACAAAAGTTTGGGAGGAATACTCTCAAGCAAACGCACAGCATGTGGATTCCCCTAATTTATTTTGGGAGGCAGTCAAAGCTTTTCTGAGATGGCGAATAATCTCATACGCCTCTTCTCTCAAAAAACACCATATGTCTAAATACAAGGAGGCCAGCCAGAGACTTAAACTGGCCCAAAGGTCCCTTTCAGATCTCAACTCAGATGCGAACCTGGCATCCTGGAAGGCGGCCAAGCAAGAATTCGATCACTGGGCAGACACCATGGAGTTATCCAGGAAAGCTCGATCAGACGCCACTTTCTTCAAATTTGGCAATAAACCCGGGAAACTTCTCTCAAGACTGCGCAGAAGGCCCTATACACCCACACATATTCACTCATTACACGATTCTCAAGGAAATATCAGAACCCAACCACAAGAAGTCACAAAAATTATGCATGACTTTTACACCTCTCTTTACGCACTAGATCCCGTAAACATCTCCAAGGCAGAGGACTTCTTAAAGAAACTGGAGTTACCTCATATTACTCCCTCCCAACTCGACCAATTAAATGCCCCTATATCACCCTAAGAACTAGCCACCACAATCAAAAACCTAGCCCCAGCAAAAGCCCCGGGCCCTGATGGCTTCACAGATGAATTTTACAAATCCGCAACCGATTTATTTTGTCCAACACTATTAGCAGCATATAACCAAATTTGGAAAGGAGGACCCTACCTTCCCATCGGCCATCAAGCCATCATCAAATTATTGGAGAAGAAGGGAAAAGATCCTTTAGAACCAGGCTCTTACCGACCCATCTCTCTTCTCAACTTAGATGTCAAAATTCTGTCCTAGATAGTGGCCACGCGTCTGGCAAATACCCTCCCATTGTTGATACATCCAGCCCAATTGGGCTTTGTCAAAGGCAGAACTGCTACCTTAAATATCCGAAAGGTAATGATGGCCTTAGATCAAGCAAACTCTCACAACAAAGCTGATCTGGCCATCATTGCCTTAGATGCGGAAAAAGCCTTTGATGACATCAATTTTGACTGGCTACACTTAGTACTGCACAAAATGGGATTTGTGGGACCCTTTATGCATTTGATAAACGAAATGTACTCATCCCCTACGGCAAAATTAGTAGTAGCTGGGCATCTGTCTAACGAACTGAGGCTATTCAAGGGTACAAGGCAGGGGTGCCCTCTATCACCCCTGCTGTTCAACCTAGCAATGGAACCACTGTCCAGATTCATAACTTTCAAAGCACCCCTTCATGGCATCCCTTTTGCAAAACTAGAAATTCGGTCGGCCTTATTTGCGGATGATGTGCTCATTTTCACCTCAAACCCTACCTCAGATATCCCTAGTATTAAAAATATATTTGAAGAATTTAGACTATACTCAGGTCTACATATCAATCTAAGTAAAAGCGAAGTCCTCTGCCTTGGAAAACATCGAACCCCTGGCTGGGCTGCTTCCTCTCCTTTCTCCATGGCCAAATCCTACATTACTTATCTAGGTGTGAAAATTGGCAAATGCCCCTCCTCTATATACACTCTCAACTTCCCCCCTCTTATCTCTAAGATAGCACGTGAAATGGAAGGCTGGATGGATCTCCCCCTCTCACTCCTGGGAAGATGTCACCTCTATAAAATGGTCAGTTTTGCCAAACTTTTATACCCTCTTCAAACTATCCCACTGCTCCTCAAACATAAAGATGTTCAGTTACTACACAAGGCACTATACAAATTTATCTGGCAAAAGAAAAGGGCCCGTATTGCCCTTAGTAAACTTTATCTGCCTAGGAGCGCGGCGGGGATAAACCTACCAACACTAGAATGTACAACCTGGCTTGTCTAAATTGTATAGGTCTAGATTGGATATCCAAATCCTCTAAATACACGTCTTATGAGTTGGAATCCGCAATGGTCTACCCGTTATCACTCGAAGCTCTATTCCACGTCAAACCCAATCTTCTCAATCAGGAACTAAAACACAGCCTCCTACTAAGAGACATGATCACCGCCTGGAGAGAAACCAGAAAATGCTTAAAACTGCCCATATCCATATCCAAAAATACACCAATACAAGGGAACCCTGATTTTCCCTCAGGGATGGCCCATAAAGCCTACATAGAATGGTCAGATCGAGGCCTCACCAAATTCGCCTCTCTCTGCAACCCGTCCACAGGAGCTCCTTTGCCCTTCCAAGACCTAGTGAAACGATTTCCTCTTCCACCCTCTCACTCCTTCTATTATCTGCAGTGTATAAATTACTTGAAGGCCTCGGACAAAGAGAGGAAGAATTGCTTCAAACCCTCCATATTAGAAAATTCCCTCGACAAAGGAACTTACACCATATCAACACTATACAAACCTCTTATTTTCGCTTCTGCCCCTCTATCGGCCACGCAAGCTGCATCCAAATGGAACTCTGACCTTCCTGATCCGGACATTCTCCACAAAATTCTAACGGGATACAACTCAATCCTAAAACTCACTCCCAACGAAGCCTGGAGAGAAACCCAGCTCAAACTGATGCACCGAGCATACTTCTTCATACACTTCAAGAGGTCTCCAAATATCCCAAATTCCATGGCGTGCCCTCTATGCCAATGCCCGAAACCCACATTAGCACATCGCTTCTGGTCTTGCCCACTAATTGAAGCCTTCTGGGAACAAACCATATCCTTCATTTTTGGTATCACAATGACCGAACTCCCTAAAGACCCCCTCCTTCTCATTTTTGGCTACTGAGACAAACAACTACTTACTTGGTCCTCCACAAACGAAAGGAACCCTTATCCTTGGACTCAAACAACGTTAATGGCTGTCCGGAAAGTGATCTTGAAAAACTGGACTCTTGCATCCCCCCCCCCAAAGATCTCTCAGCTCAAAAGGGACCTCCGACTCACTCTATATAGAGAGAAACTTACTACAGACTTTCCAATTCAAAGAACAGTCATAAATTCTTTAATAAGTGGCAAGCATTTATCAACCGATCCCTCTCGAAAGAGGAACAGGATCTTTTTCAAGGACAACTACATTACTGTTACAATGACCTAAGATCTTTCTATGATCATGACTGCTAATCTAAGTGAGCACTTAGGTCTAGGAAAGTCCAAACCCCCTGTAATGCACAAAGGGACTAGATGTACACTCACCAAGTTCTACTCTCACCAATGTTCATATTTGTTATATACCTTCCTATTTACTCTCATCCCCACCTCTTACTCTCCCCACCCGCTGGATACAAAGGACTCAGTATCAACAAACTTCTCCAGTACTAGACAACCATCCAGCCTTCCCCAGTTAGGTTATACTATGATGGTAAAAATCTATTTGATCTATGACCCCATTGGTTATGTTGGTCTTTTGTCATTTCTTTATTGTTCATTCCTAAATAGAAAAAGTACAATACCACAATGGCTTTATCAAGCCGTTGTGCTGTCTTTACTCTGTAATATGTACATTTCTCTCAATAAAAATTTATTGAAAAAAAAAAAAAAGCAACAGCTGGAGGCTTTCCCTGTACAACTTGTAGATGGTTTAAGAATCTAAAATTATCTCCAAGTTCTATAGGCAGAGGTTCCTACTGTTGCTTAAAGGGACAGATTATTGTTTCTTGCAAAAAATTAAAAAGTGCATCTACATTGCTGGTTTAAAAAAACCCTATGCCCATTTCTTTGTAGGGCACTTGTCCGACCCTTACCCCCATTTTCCTTCCTTTTGCAGACCTCTAGGACTTGCCAGGACTTTGTTACAGCCATTTTTGTGCCTAAAAGTTCGGGTCCCCATTGATTTCAATGGGGTTCGGGGTCCGGGTCAAAGTTCGGGTCAAGTCCGGACCCGAACCCGGACTTTGTCCGTAAGTTCGGCCGAACCTGCCGAACCCGGACTTCCAGAGGTTCGATCAACTCTAGTCTTAACAGCCCTTTCAAACGTAAACTTTTCTGGACTGAAGCCGAGAGACTTAAAGGAGATGTCCTTAGTGTACAGGAAACCCGCTTTGCAACAAGTAAAACACCAAAATGTTCCCATCCAAAATACCCTTATATATATTGTGCTAATGCAAGCACTAAGCATAATGGAGTGCTTATTGCTATTCATAATAACATTGCTTTTTTCCCACAGGAAGTAATCACTGACCTGAACGGTCGTTTTATTATTTTAATCTGTACATTGAATAATGTATCCTACACGATTGCTTCAGTATATGCTCCCAATAGAGGTCAGCTTTCGTTTATGAGGAAACTGCTTAAAAAGATCAACCTGGTACGCCAGGGAAGTCTTTTACTGCTTGGCGACTTCAACCTGGTCCCCGATGCCTCACTTGATTGTTCCCTAATTACTCAAAGCCACAGACCGACCTTTAAAAATTTCTTGCATACTGAGTCGTTATTAGAGTTTAAAGTTTGGGTCCGTACCGAACTTTGGGGTGTCCGGGACCCGGACCCGAACCAAAAAAAAGTCCGGGTTCGGGTCCGGGGTTCTGGTATTTTTTTTTTTTTTTTACTTAAGGTTTATTTTATTTTCCATAAAAGGAGCAGGGTTCTGGTATTTTATTCCACGTGTTGAACAGCTGCCAAGGGCAGCCAATCAACAAGTGTTTCACTGGTTTTCCCTAGAAGCCATCACAGCCATGCCTACTAATGGCATGGCTGTGATTGGCCAGTGCACCATGTGACCCAGCCTCTATATGGGGCTGGAGTCACTGTGCTGCATGTCATATGCTCTCAGGATAGTTTAGGGAGAGGATGCTGCTGGCTCTGTGAGGGACAGATTGCAGAACATCTCATCCTGCATTACTGAATGATCTGATTGTGGACTAGGGAGAGATACTAGTACTGCTGTTTTGAGGGACAGATTGCAGACCTCATCCTGCTGCACAGAATGATCGGACTGGACTAGGTAGAGTCTGTTGCTTTAAGGGAAAGATTATTGTTCTAAAATCATCATCAAGTTGTACAGGGAAAGGTTCCAGCTGTTGCTTTAAGGGAAAGATTATTGTTCTAAAATCATCTCCAAAGTGTATGGGAAAAGTCTATTGCAGCCGCATAGAGCCATATTACTGTTTTAAAACCATCTGCAAAATGTATGGGAAAAGTCTATTGCAGCTGCATAGAGCCATATTACTGTTTTAAAATCATCTCCAAAGTGTATGGGAAAAGTCTATTGCAGCCGCATAGAGCCATATTACTGTTCTTCCAGCCGCATAGAGAGCCATATTATTGTTCTAAAATTTAGAACAATAATATGGCTCTCTATGCGGCTGGATGAACAGTAATATGGCTCTATGTGGCTGCCGAACCCGGACTTCCAGAGGTTCGATCAACTCTAGTCGTTATATGACACATGGAGGTGTCTACATGCTGGTGAAAGGGACTATACCTTCTTCTCAGCCTCACATTAATCCTATACAAGAATCGACTTAGCCCTCACAGACCTCCATACTCTCCATCTGGTCCAAACAGCAACTATTGAAGATATTACATGGTCGGACCATGCCCCAATAACACTGACAATTTCTGAACAATATAATGATAGGCCCACCATTCTTTGGCGTAATAATACACAAATTTTTCAACAGGCATCACACTGGGAGGGAGTCGCCAAGCACTTACAAGAATTTTTTAAGTTTAATAAAACTGAAGAGAGTGATATCACCAATGTCTGGTGCGCTCATAAAGCCTTTGTAAGGGGTATCCTACTACAAGTGGCCGCAAGGGAAGAAGACGGTACAAACACTAAATTCCATCCTAGCCCAAATCAAAACACTAAAGGGACAAAACAAGCAATCAACCTCTCAAAGCAATATAGACAAACTCCGCCAGCTCAGAGTGGACCTTAAACAAATTTTACTGTGAGAGCATGAAAAGTACCTTAAATATCTAAAAGCGTCCTTTTACTTATGTATATGGGAATAAAGCAGGCAAAAAACTAGCGAGACAAATACAAATTAGACAAGCAAAGCGTAGAATAGCATATATGAAAACCCCCAAATCAGGACACCTTGTACAACATCCCAAAGAAATAGCAGACATTTTTAAAGCCTACTATAGTGCCCTTTATAATCTCAATAATGACCCTACGACGCCCCAACCAACCCAAGAAAAAATCCAAAACTTCCTAGACACATTGCACCTCCCCGGTATAACTCTGGAACAAATAGAATTCTTAAACGCCCCCTTTACGGTTAAAGAGCTGGACACAGTCTTACAACACCTATCGCTGAATAAGTCTCCAGGACCAGATGGTCTGTCGGCAGAGTACTATCGCTCCTTTAAAGATATCCTTATACACCACCTTCTTGATCTATGCAATAAGATAGCCACCTCCAAGACTCCACCGGAGGAAATGCTCAAGGCGATAATTGTAACCCTGCCTAAGCCTGGGAAAAGCACAGATTCCCTGCAAAACTATAGGCCAATATCCCTATGAAATACCGACCTCATGGTATATGCCAAATTGATTGCAAACAGACTAGCCACGATCATCCCCTGTCTAATAAACCAAGACCAAGTGGGCTTTGTCCTAAACAGGCAAGCACCTGACGGCACCAGAAGGATACTAAATTTACAGAAGATAGTGGAAAATCGTAGAACCCCATCAGCCTTTATAGCCTTAGACGCCGAAAAGGCTTTTGATAGGGTCCACTGGGGGTATATGGAGGCGACTCTATCTAAATTCGGATTTACGGGTTTTATCAAATCAGCTATACAAGCCCTTGACACCAAACCATCAGCCCAGGTTTATACATCCTCTGTCCTCTCGGAAGAATTCCCTATCACAAATGGTACACGCCAGGGATGCCCACTCTCACCCATTATCTTCACCTTAGTGATGGAACCTTTGGCGACAGCGATAAGGACAACCCCTGATATAAAGGGCGTAGAAATAGCAGGCAAATTCTACACCGTAGGACTCTTCGCCGACGATGTTATCCTAACCCTATCCAAACTTGAAAACCCTATACCACCCGTCAATAATCTCATAAATAGATTTAGTGAAATTTCATATTATAAAATCAACGTATCAAAATGCCAGACCCTCCCTATGAATCTAAACAAGTTAGTTAAAATAAAGATGAAGGAATTATTCCCATGCAACTGGGACTCCACAGAAATCTAGTACCTAGGTATACAAGTAACAAAAGACTTCTAGGGTCCATTCAGTCCGAGCTTTCCCAATTAAACAAACAACATATATCCTGGCTAGGCCGAATAGCCACATTTAAAATGGTGATTTTACCAAAGATTCTGAACATCTTCAGAACAGTGCCCATCCCAGTCCCCAATGAATTATTCAATACAATTAATTTGTACATGAAACACTATGTATGGGAGGCAAGAAAGCCCGTATAGCCTTCCCAATTCTAGCCAAACATAAACTAAAAGGTGGAATGGGAGCTCCCTCGTTGATCAACTAATATAGAGCATCTCTATTAGACCAAATCAAGGCTTGGATCGATCCTCAACCCACCAAGCCCTGGGTCATGATAGATAAACACATGATTCACAACAGTTGTTTCAAGAGCCTACTAATAGCGGCCTCTACCAAGCTTCCACTTTACTTACAGGATTATCCCTCAATCCACGTCTCTGTGACGGTATGGAAAGACTTACTAAAATAAGCAAGGATATCACGCAAATTCAGATTACTGAGGCACCATTACAGATATTCAAATTCTTAATCCCCGACTTCTCCGTTAAAAAATGGACAAGTCTGGGATTCTCTTCCTGGAATTCAGTACCAGACGATCAAAAAATTAAAGACACCTATAGAAGTAGCCAAATAAGACACTTCTTAAAAACATTCAAGAATGCGACCATACATATTGACAAAAATTTATGAGACATTTACCATAACCACTCAAGTTCCAAAGCGGGAATCTCTCAGATTTATTACATATTGCAAATAGACACCCCCATCAAACAAGCAAAGGCCATCATGAATTGGGAAAGAGACCTAGGGAAATCTTACACTGAGCAACAATGGTTAAAGGCATTCCAAAATAGTATGAAAGCTACACACTGTGTTCTCCATTGGGAGAATATCCTCAAAGTGACATACAGGTGGTACCTAACCCCAGTCCACCTAGGCCACATGTACACCGACTCCTCCACAGACTGCTGGCGCAACTGCGGGCAAAGAGGCCATCTACTCCATATCCTATTGTCAATCAGTAACCAGCTTCTGGCAGGCTACATTTAAATTAATATCCAAAGTTACAGGTAGCATAGTCCCGCCCTCTCCAGATCTAGCCATCTTAAATTTAACAATAGAGCAATTTCCACCTGGGATAAGACAAGTAATAATTCACATCCTGTATGCAGCCAGGTTAGCAATTATGAACAAATGGAAGAAAGATTTGGCTCTCAATATTGAAGGACAAAAATGCAGTACTCTCATGAACTGGTCATTGCAAGAGTAGGGAGTAGTTTATCTACTCCTCTGTGAATGCTCAGGGTTTTATGTAGGTAAGACCATCAACGAATTTAGAACAAGTGCATATCGTCACCTTATGTCTATGAAAAAACGTGAAAGTGAACTACCATTAGGACATGTGATTCAAAAACATGGAGGCATTTTCCCTAAAATATTCTTCCTTGTTTTGGATAGGATACATATGGGAATGAGAGGAGGGGATTTCAACAAAATCCTGCTCCAACATGAACAAAGATTAATATTCCGTCTCAATGCTACAATCCCCCCGGGAATCAATGAAGCAATATCATACAAACCATTTTTGGAGGGATTTGCATCTGGGGGACGAGTTCGAGTAATCTGGAAATAAAACTCCTCCTCTTCTCTCCTTCCCGAAATACTCACCCTCATCCTCAGTTATACATTTGTCATATATATATATATATACACATGTGCATGTATACAGGTATATATGTAGGTACTTACATAATTTATTTATTTTTAAGATTACCACTGCTTTCTGAATGTTCAAACACAGAGCCTCCATGGATGATACGTTTTGAATAGTGTTGAGCGAACCCGGACTGTAACGTTCGGGTCCGTACCGAACTTTGGGGTGTTCGGGACCCGGACCCGAACATGGACGTTTCAAAAAACGTTTGGGTTCGGGTTCTGGGTTCTAGTAGTTGATCACGCATGTTGAATAGCTGCAGGGCAGCCAATCAACAAGCGTTTCACTGGTTTGCCCTTAGAAGCCATCACAGCCATGACATATATATATATATATACTGTTTACATATTGACTCCTACTCCCACTCATAAAGCCCTTCCTCTCTTCTCCTCCTCAAAATAAAGGTCTAATGAGCTTGAGCAGGGGGTCTACGTTTAGGGAGGTTTTTACCAAACATACTATAACGAAGTAACTAAGGGCCCCCCTAACATCGTAACTCTGCCTTATAATTAGAAACAAGTACAACCTCGTCCTAAAACAACTTTAGGGGAGGAGAGTAAGGGTATACATAGGATAGGTTTTGTTCCTTCTTATAAAATCCCTTTTACGGAG
>BLSH010488416.1:78792-92595 GCA_018402905.1 Glandirana rugosa | reverse complement strand
AATCACCTCCGAATATTACTGTGCCTTCGATGTGGGGGGGGGGGGGTTAAAGTTTTGAATAGGTCCTGGAAGAACTTTAACTGTCCTTTATTGGGTGCATAGTAAGAAATTATCATGTCAATGTATCCTTCTATTTTACCCTTTACCAGAGCATATCTCCCCTCCGGGTCCTTGATGTCTGATAGCCAAGTGAAGTTGCTATTTTTGGAACAAGGAATAGCTACCCCCTTGGTTTTATCTTCTGCGTTGGCAAAAAAATGTAGGGTAGTGGCTATGTAGGAAGTTGGGTTTGTACCAAGTTGGGAAATGAGTCTCCTGGAGCATCACTATGTCTACCCTATGAGACCGGTATAGGTCGAACACTTTTTTCCGTTTGATAGGGGAATTGAGTCTCTGGATGTTGTGTGCGGCGAACCTAAGAGAGGGAGGGGTGATGTGTGGGTCAGCCATAAGAGAGCAGAGGTGGAATGCTGTGGGGAAACTAGTGACTTACCCATTGATGTCTTCTGGGAGGGCAGGGGGGAAGTCTCCAGTGAATGACAGGGCCCCTTGGTGGGTCTGTTGAGGCTCCCCCTCCTGGGCAGCCGGTGTGGAAAAAGAGAAAGGAAGAAGCTAGAAAGGAAATAAGAAACATTAAAGAGAGCATGGAAGGTCCCTCGGAAAAACCTTCCATAATTGTCAGAAAGCACACTGACAATTCAGAGAACACCCTGTGCCTTCCCCCCTAAGGGTTCTGGCAGCCTATCCCACTGCGGCAAAAGTTTGCAACTGTGGGGTAGGTGGAGGCACATGTGGACCACCTTGGACCTCGGCGGCCTGTAAAAACATAACACATTGCTAATGTAACACTAGAAAAATAATGCACACACTTATACCCAGGCTAGGCTATTGCTTGGGCTAGCTAACCCTAGAACCCTTTCGTTAATCACACCCCCAAATCCCCTAGGGGAGATGGGGGCGGGATTTCGGACCAGGTATAAAATGTTTGTTAAGGCCAAAAGGCCAGCCCAGGGGAAAATAAGGCAACCAACATGGGGTGTTAGATCCGACCCATCTAATGGGGCAAACAATATCAAGTCAGTCATCTCCTTCCTAGTGGTGTTACAGGTTCTTGGTGGCTAGGGTCTTTGTAGGGATTTTGTAAAACTCTTTGGCCTCTAGTTCTCCATGGTTGAGGGAAAAAGCAGCCAGTTTGTCTCTCAGCTTCCCATTTCGGGGGGATATCCAAGATTGCTTTTGGGAAGCCTCGGAAAATTGTAGAAGTGAAGTTGGAGAAGGGGTCCAAGATCGGAGATGGTGAGCTGGGAAGGATGACCCAAGCATGTCCTTGTTAAGGCAACCTGGGGGTCAAGGAAGACCATATAGGGAAACTGGTGAGTTGGCTACTGTTTGGGGGTTGCCCATGTGAAGGTGAGAAGGACGGTTGCACCTAGAACTTGAGGAGCGTGTACGCAGCAAATGATTAGCAGGAACAGTAACAATGAATGAATGTTCAACAGGTCTCAGTCAAGAGAAAAAGAGGAACAGGTCAGACTACAGTCTGGGTGTGTGCCAGGGATTGTGAGAATGTATAGCCCCAATATTCAGGCCCTCGTGATCCAAGATTAGGAAGGCATGTTGTCAGTGATCCTCTTGCTCTTGGTCTTGTTCCAAGTAGGGGTGACTGGGCTATTCGGAAGAGGGCGTTTGGTGGAGCCAGCAGCAGAGTTAGTGTAGTCCATGGTGGATTCTTGTGAGATGAGCTTCAGGTTGAGGAGGAACTTTTCTCCTTGAGGGATATCACTAAAGGTGTATGTTTTGCCGCAGAAAGTAAATTTCACTGCAAAAGGAAAACCCTACCAGTACTTGATTTCTTTTTGAGAGAGTACAGTCGGAAGGGGTTTGAGAGATCTTCTTCTTTGGATAGTGGTGGGAGAAAGATCTGCAAATATTTGGACTTAATGACCTGAGCACAGCACTTGAGGTCTTGAGCGGGCCTGTCTCATGACCTCTTCTTAAGTAGCGTAGAAGTGTGGCTTAACTATGACATCTCTGGGAGATCCATCTTTCCTGGGAGGGCCAAGTGCTCTGTGTGCTCTGTCAAGTTCAAGACGGTGTTGGGGAATATCCAGGATTAGGGTCGGGATGAGGTCTTTGATTGCTGTTGGAATGTCCGTGATTTTTTCCAGAAGGCCCCTGACCCTGAAATGATATCTTCTTGACCTAGGTAGTCTAATCTGGATAACGCTGTCTCCAATTGGTCTTGCAGGACTTGTATATGGTCAGAATTCTGGTTGGTTCTTGCGACCATATTATCCAGTTTCTGCTCTATTACATCCATTCTGGCCCCCAAATTTTGAAAATCGGCCTTAATTTCCCCCGTGATTCTGGCAGCGGTGTTTGGTTTTGGGGAGGGCGAATGCCCCGAAATCGCCAGTCCTGGGCTCTGTGTGGGCAGGCTGTAGCCGCCGACGGACCGAGGCAGTGCGGCGCTTCGGCGTTAAGCAGCCATGTCGGGGCTCTCGTGCATGTGCACTCTCCGTTTAGACTACCTTTTAATTTCCCAAAGGGACCTGACATCAGTGACGGAGGCGCACATAGGTATTCAAACATTCTCTGACCATTTCCCCATCTCACTATGCATGAAACCGAAAACAAACAAGGGAAAAGACCACAGACCTGGAGACTTAATTCAGCATTTCTGACAGACCCAACTTTATAAGAGAAATCACAAACTCTCTAAAAAACAATTTCCATCATAATGTATCACCTGACATAGATCCACTTATAATTTGGGGAGGCCCATAAATGTACAATAAGGGGGGAATTGATTAGGATGGGAATGAAGCTTAAAAAAGAATGGGAAATTAACATAAAACGCCTAACGGAACAAATTAATAAATTGGAATCCTCCCATAAACACTCCCTGTCTATTCGCTCTGCAACAGATGCCAGATACTCAATGCCAGAAAATATCTGCAGCAAATTCTAGACTATAGAGCTAAAAGATTTCTGTTTTATCAGAAAAGGATATACTTATGAGTCTGGCAATAAAACAGGTAGATTTCTGACCAGAGCGCTAAAAGACAGGAAACAGCATAACCACAGACAAGGAATCAAACGACAAAACGGCACACTTGACGTTACGACCAAGGCAATAAGACAGCACTTTCACGATTTCTACACCAAATTATATAATTTACCCCCCCAACAAAGACTGGAAGGTATGCAGGAAGATATACACCATATAATACAGGACTACGTAGAGAAAAGCGGCATTCCCAAAACTGAATGACATAAACAAGTTGATGCTAGACAAACCGATAACCGCAAATGAAATCAGATTTGCCATCCAAAACCTGAAACCAGGGAAGAGCCCAGGCCCAGACGGGTTCACGTCTATCTATTATAAGACTTTCCCGGAGACTTTGACGGACCCACTCACCAAAGCACTGAACTCACTATCCAAGCCTAGTTATACCTGATTCCTCTCAGCGTACATTACTATTATCCCAAAGCCTGGAAAAGATCCAACTGAGTGTACTAGTTATCGGCCAATTCCACTACTGAATTTAGATCTCAAATTACTAACAAAGATACTTGCTTTGAGAGTAGGGCCCCTTTTATCAAATCTCATTGAGCTGGAACAGGTGGGATTTATGCCAGGCAGGGAGGCTAAAGATAATATTATTAAGGCATTATTGCTGACTCACGTTGCACATACGCAAAACATTGAGGGCCTTCTCCTGTCCACAGATGTGGAAAATGCCTTTGATAGAGTCTATTGGGACTACATGCTAGCTGTCTGCCGGCATGTGGGTCTGGGACCAAAGATGCTAGCTTGGATCTCAGCACTCTACCTGAACCCTACAGCGAAACTCAAGATCAATGGTACACTATCGGGGAAGGTGCATATAGGAAATAGTACGTGGCAAGGGTGCCCCCTGTCACCCATTCTATTTATCTTCTCTTTGGAACCCTTTATTAGAACGGTAATCACCAATACTGCGATAGCGGGTTTCAGGGTGAAGGACAGGGAATACAAGACAGCGGCCTACGCTGACGATCTACTGTTCTTTTTAACCAAAATAACTAAAGAAAGGACCACAGGTATGGTGTCATGAAAGTAGGTTGGCTCAATTGTGCCACTCACCAAAATCGGTGTCCCACAACTTTAACCATAAATAGCATCAATAAACAACAAAGGGTGTCCTTGTGATAGCACCAATGACAAAGAGGTTATGTAGTGAGGTACGGCAAAAGACACCAGAAAAATAAGTAAATTACTTTAATTGTATCATCAGTTAAAATATATACAACACACAGTAACATCAAATACTGATGAGCAAAGAGTACTCCACTAGGCCCATGTAGGGTCCAGAGGACCCTTGGACAACGAAGAGGACACACTAAGGGATCACACACAGGGATAGACAATGACAATTAAAAACAACGTTCGGACGCACAGGGGAATGATGTACCCCAAAAGTGAAGGGGGTACAGATAGCTTGAATTTCCTTCCAGGATATTCTGGTATGGGTATGGCTATGGCGTGATCGGTCCCAGTGAATGTGCAAGGCTGCTGGAGAGGCTAAATTAATAGCTCTGAAACCAGGGCAGTATAGAAGTGCCCAATAATGGTAACTGGGGGTGGAGAGGAAGACCATGCATGTATATGCTGAGTGCAGTGGAGGGTAGAGGCCAAGTCCTTAGAGCATGGTATGAAAATGGCTTATGCTGGTGTGGGTATAATTGCGATGGGGATTCTCAGATCCACCTGGTTATGTAGTTGGTAGGCAGCAGATGTCCCTGCTGATAGAGTCCAGTACTAGTGGTAATTGTAGAAAAACATCCAAAGGTGGTTTTAACTGGATGTGGAAACCCCCTATAGATTGGTAGTCTTAGGTTAAACACCAATGTGGAAAACATTTCAGGACTCACCATGGGTAGGGTCCACAATCATGATCGGGGAAGGTGCATATACGAAATGGTACGAGGCAACGGTGCCCCCTGTCACCCATTTTATTTGTCCTCTCTTTGGAACCCTTTATTGGAATGGTAATCGCCAATACTGCAATAGCGGGCTTCAGGGTGAATTACAGGGAATACAAGACAGCGGCCTACGCTGACGACCTGCTGTTCTATTTAACCAAACCAGTCGTCGCTCTCCCCAACCTATGAGGAGAATTTAAACAATTCGGATACATTTCTAATTTTAAAATAAATCACTCCAAATCGGAGGCGATGAATATTACACTCTCTGAGGCATCCCTAAAATCCATCAAAGAAAACTGCCCATTCAAATGGGAACCCAAGGCACTAAAGTATCTGGGAATCTGGCTGACCCCACAATTGAATACGATGTTAAAACAAAACTACCTATCTTTACTCAAGGGAATAGAAAAAGACCTGAGTAAGTGGCACAGAGGTTGTTTCTCGTGGTTTGGCCGAACAGCAATTATTAAAATGGTCATCCTACCCAGACTATTATAGACTTTTGCGCTCGTTACCAGTAAAGATTTGTCTAAAATTCTTTAGCTCATTGAACTCTCTATTAGTAAAGTTCATGTGGGGTCATCAGAGTCCCAGAATTCATTTTGCCTTATTAACTAAACCAAAAGACCAAGGAGGGATGGGTCTCCCAGACTTTAAACGCTATTACCAGGCGGCGCACCTCACACGCATTATCGACTGGCACTGTCATGAACAATCAAAGGACTGGGTGGCCCTAGAAGTGGACCTAAATAACACTACACTACGATACACACCCTGGATCCCGTGGCCCAGACACCCCTACAATCTAAAACAACATTCACTGTCAGTCAACAACCTAGCTGTCTTTCACAATCTAGCCAAACACCCAGGGGTTACAACAACATTAAGCCCACTGACACCGTTGAAAGACAACTCTGATTTTATACCAGGACTGAATAATGCCACCTCACAACCCTTACCCACACATAAACCGTTGGTGGCAGGTGATTGTTTCACCAGAGGGAAAATCAAAGATTGGCAAGCACTTAAGACCGATCAAAACTTGCCGAATTTGCCCCTATGGACCTACATGCAGGTACGTAGCAACACCTCAGCAGTTTATAAATGGATCCAAGGATCCCAAGGGTCCATCACGGATAGACACAGGAGGAAATGGTCAGCGGAGTTACAGGTGGCAATATCAGAGGACCAGTGGAGGAATGCATGCATACTTGCACATAAATGTTCAATAAGTATGAAAATGCAGGAAACTGCAAATAAGATTCTAACCCATTGGTATAATACACTGGCGAAAATTCATAGCTGGAATCCTCAATCCCCAGCCACCTGTTGGAGATGTCAAAACAAGACAGGAACAATGTTACATATTTGATGGCATTATACATTACTAAAACCATTCTGGAACAAAGTCAGAGAAGTAATGTTTCAAATAACGGAAACCTCCTTGGACCTGAGCCCTGCTTGCTGTCTGTTGCATGTCACTAGCTAAACACTAAAGAAATAAAAAATTCTCTCTCAAAACATCTCCTGAATGTCGCCAAATCATTAATCCCAATTCACTGGAAATCTTCCAGGGTTCCGTCTATTAAAGAATGCAATAGAATGCAAAAAATCTCAGAAATCTGTCAAATGAATGAAACTCTGGCCCAAGTCTCAGACAGAGTAGAGAGCTTTCATAAAACCGTGGTTTATCTTTAAATATTAAAAAATGTTTGATGACTTGATGCATTAATAGAGTCCTGACAGAACACTCTGTGAGTGAAGGACTTGACAAACAATGCTATGAACCTAACAACTGATAACCACTATTGCAATCACCTTACTTCTTCCCTTATCCTTTCTACACTCGTCTTTCTCTTCCCTTTCTTTCTCTTTTATTTTTCTAAAGGTGTAAGTATACAACTGTATACAGACTAGACAAATAGTATGCACCTTAACCCCTTCCCGCCGGTAGGACGTCCATGGATGTCCTGGACTTTAAAAGGTGATATCTGAACAGTGCCAGCATCTACAGGCACCATCCAGATATCATTCCGGCCAGCGATTCCCTACACCATAAGAATGATCATAGTGGCAGTTCAGCAGCTTTATCGTTCTTATAGGCAGTGGAAGGGGACATCCCCCCTCCCGCCGCCATTCGGTGCTTCTCCCGGGCCGCCCGTACGATCGGCGGCAGGGAGAAGAGATCCGTTGCCGCTGGATGATTGTCAGGAAGATGACTGATCACCATCTGGTCACCAGTCATCTCTATGACCCTCGGAGGCCCGGAACATGACATCACGTCCGGGTCGGCTTTAGTAAACAAAGCTGCGATCATGGCTGGAAAGGCCGGGATCAGAATTTTTTTTCTGATATCTGTCTTTTTCCAGCCTGCAGGAGAGATGAGAGGTCATATTGACCCCATATCTTTCCATAAAGAGGACCTGTCATGCACCATTCCTATTACAAGAGATGTTTACATTCCTTGTAATAAGAATAAAAGTTATCCAAAAAAAAAAATATAAATAAAGAGACAGTGTAAAAATAAAAAAATAAAAATAAAATAAATAATAATAATAATAAAAAAAAAATTAAGTCCACCTGTCCTCAGGCGCAGAAGCCAATGCATACTTAAGCCCCGCCCACATATGTAGCCGGTGTTAAAACCACACATGTGAGGTATTGCTGCGTGTGTTAGAGCGAGAGCAACAATTCTAGACGCTAGACCTCCTCTGTAACTCTAAACATGTAACCTGTAAACATTTTTAAAGCAGAGATTTTTAAGTACCAAAGTTTGGCGCAATTCCACGAGTGTTTGCAATTTTAAAGCGCGACATGTTGGGTATCAATTTTACTCGGCGTAACATCCTCTTTTACAACATATAAAAAAATTGGGCTAACTTTACTGTTTTGTATTTTTTTAAATTCACTAAACTGTTTCTTTTCCAAAAAAAAGTGTTTGAAAAATTCCTGCGCAAATATCGTGTAATATAAAAAGTTGCAATGGTCACCATTTTATTCCCTAGAGTCTCTGCTAAAAAAAAATATATAATGTTTGGGGGTTCCGAGTAATTTTTTAGCAAAAAAATGATGATTTTTACATGTAGGAGAGGAGTGCCAGAAATGGCCCGGATATGAAGTGGTTAATTGAAATATGCTATACACGATATTGTTTTGGAACAGAGCCTTAGGCTAAGTATTATACTTGTTTGTACACTACTGTAAACATACATATGTTGTGCTGCTTCTTGAAATAACAATAAACTCTGAATGTTAAAAAAAACAAAAAACTTTTCTCTAAGGCCCACCTAACCTCCTGTCCCCTTAACCCCGTTCCTTCTCCCTCTGACTCTATCCTACACTCTTTAACTCATATCTTCCACCTCTCCCTCTCTACTGGCATCTTCCCCAACCCTCTAAAACATGCACTAGTCACTCCCATACCCAAAAAGGCCACACTGGACCCAACCAATCTTAACAACCTAAGACCCATCTCCTTACTCCCTTTTGCCTCCAAAATCCTTGAACGTTTAGTCTACAACCGCGACCACCTCACTAAAAATAACCTTCTTGATCCCCTTCAGTCTGGATTTTGTCCACAGCACTCCACAGAAACTGCTCTCCTAACACTCACAAATGACTTACTAACAGCTAAAACCAACGGTCATTATTCCGTACTCTTACTCTTGGACTTCTCCGCTGCCTTTGATACAGTTGATCACCCCCTCCTCAAAAAAAAACTAAATTTGCTTGGTCTCCATGCCTGTTCTCTCCTTTGGTTCAAATCTTACCTATCTCACTGCACCTTCAGTGTCACTTACAACTCCACTTACTCCTCTCCAACTTCTCTTACCGTTGGGGTCCCACAAGGTTCTCTCCTTGGACTACCTACTATTCTCGATCTACATGTCCTCCCTGGGTCAGCTGATAACCTCCCATGGCTTCTGCTATCATTTTTATGCCGATGAAACCCAAATCTATCTCTCTACCCCTCAGATCACCCCATCAGTCTCCTCACAGATCCTCACTGCTTTACTAACAGACATATCAGCCTGGATGTCACAGCACTTCCTCAAACTGAATCTATCTAAAACTGAGCTCATGATATTTCCTCCCCCACGTGCCCCTTCCCCTGACATCTCTGTTAAGATCAATGGCACAAATATTAGTGTATCCCCACATGCCAGGGTGCTAGGGATAACCCTAGACTCTGAACTGTCCTTTCAGGACCACATCCAATCCCTGTCCAAATCATGCCGCCTCAGCCTCCACAACATCTCTAGAATTCACTCTCGCCTCGACTACTGCAACTCTCTCCTCATTGGATCACCTTTACATACATTATCCCCCCTTCAGTCCATAATGAATGCTGCTGCAAGACTTACCAACCGCTCAGTGTCCTCCACCCCTCTCTCCCTACCCCAATCTGTCCAACTGTCTCCTGATCTATCCATCTTTAGACGATCCCTGAAAACCTTTCTCTTTAAAGAAGCCTATCCTGCTTCTATCTAAGACACTGTCTTACTTTCTACATCAGCTCATCCCCCACAGCTATTACCTTTTATATCAATTGACTCTCCCTCTTAGATTGTAAGCTCTAACAAGCAGGGCCCTCTGATTCCTCTTATACCAAATTGTACTGTCTGCCTTCATTTTGTAAAACGCAAACTGTTGGCGCTATATAAATCCTGTATAATAATAATAGTAAGAAAATCTGTTAATCCACATATTTTTTCCCCTCCAAATAGATGGTAAAGGTAAAGGATGTGCTGAACACATTTAAAAAGATAAAATAAAAAATGGCACTAAGATATACTGCAAAATTTACTTCAAAGCTTAGTTTCTTCATCAAAAATCTCTATTTAGCACACTGTCTTATCCAAATGTTGCTCCAGTGCTGATGGTATCTTGTAAAGAAGATCATTCTAAAAATACAATGCATTAGGGTTACAATTTTAACTAATGTCAAACACATCCCCCTTTATGAGCAACACGTGGCCCATTGCTTATCAAATATCCAAACAACCACAGAAAAGATAGATTCTGTTATTGCCGAGGAAGGAACTTCTCCTGAGCTCTGGATGTTTTTTGTATAGACATTTCATGTGACTCTACTCAGTAAGGTAATAACTCCCAAGACATGTTTGTACAATAGCAACAGTCATCTGCCTAATACGAGTCCTCGGCAGTGATACAGTTATTGCTTCTTTTGGCCTGGGAGCCTGTGTCAGGAAAGAAACTATAACTTGACACACAGCTGTGAAATAAACTTTAATAATCTTCACGCTCACTGATTTCAGATCCACACGTTGTCAAACTGAATACTTTTGGGGTCTTGTAATATTTATAGTTTTTTTTATTATGTGCCAACTTAACATGGCCTTTTAAAAACCTACAAACTGTTTTGATAAGTCTCCATTGTTATTGTATTCATCACGCACACAGTTTTTAAGCTGTCTGTTTAAAATGGTACATTCAGATGGAGACTTTTAAACTATTTTACAATATATAAACTTTAGACTAATGCATCACATCAATACTGTTCAGACTGGCTTTCCAGACTCTAAAGGAATCAGTGTTTGAAACTACATAATGCATGTAATCTCCTGAATGTATAAGTGGTGGCTCAACAGAAAGAAGGGTGGCACATATAAATTGCTGGGCATAAAACATGAGAGCAAAGAATTATGGATGTTAGCTAAATGTGAATGTGGTTTTATGGGATATGGTTAAATAAACCTTTTCAGCTATTGAATTCTAATCAGCAGCCTAGTAATAATCCTAGTTAGCAAGTTTTTTTATATTCTACAATAGAAACATTAACCTGGGAAGAAAATTGACAGGGTTAAAAGAAGCACATGTAGCTTGTAAGGATGACTTGAGTGTTCAGTCCGGACATAAGGGAGTTCAGTGTGGACTAACATAATAGATTCCGGCTGTCAATAGTTGCTGACAAAGAAGCAGGTGCAAGCACCTGCTGCATCCTCAGCAACCACTGACCACATCACATGACCACATGTGCTTACATGGCTGGGGATCCTTGGTCATGTCAACAAGGGGTGGGGATAAGGGGCTATATTATTGTCCAATATGGCCACATGGTCATATGTGGGCAATAACATTGACCAAATATAGGCATGACCCTATTTGGGCAATGATGTCACCATTTTCCTTACCCTGTCCCATATAAAAAAAAATTAAAATAATGCCTGCATGTTCTTAACTTGCCTGTGAGATGGCAAATCTGTACAATGTATACAACCTACTACAACAAAAATGGTTTTACAAAGAAACAAAAAGATGTTTTATGTGCCTGCAAATGACGGCTTCAGATGATTTACTTCTGTTTTTAAACAAACAGACAGGGATTTCTTACATCTTTACTAGACCTTTACCTTAGATGAGGGTTTCATGTAGATGGTAATGGGGGACCTAAAAAAAAAAACAGCATTTTTCCCCTAAAAATACATACTAGATGCCGCTGACCATACTGTATATAGACATGTCCATAATTAGTCAATGATATCACCTGAGAGACCTTATCCATTTGTTTACTGTTAGCTGCAGGGCCTCAGGAGATGTCATTCAGCATAAGCGTAAGTGAAGAGGGTAGATAAAGCTTGTGGGATTTTTTCCTTCGGCCGGTATCAGGTATCATTAGTCATAACTGATATGGCTCTGCATCACTGAATGTTGTGGACACAGTGGGTGACAGATTGCACCCACAGCATGGCCGCATGTGGATCCGGGAGGACATCACATGATGTCTATCCAAACAACGAAAATCCCGCCCACCCGTCATTTTGCAATAGGCCTGATGGAAAGTGGTTAAGATATGTACATTTTCTGGAAGTATAGAAAAATACTTACTAGAAAAGCACATGTAAAGGCATTAGCGGCGCTAAGAAAATGTGATATCTCACAAGAGTATTAGCCCTTGCACAAGGATATATGTTAACCAGACGGATCCAAATATAGATATAAAAAAGCGATCATAAACAAAAAACAAACAGTCCAGTCAAAAGAACAGTGGGTGCCTGTGATGGAAACACTCATCAAATAGCATATATCCTTTTCTCCTTTAGCATAGGTATATCATCTGATGACACATGTTCAATCCTTTACTTTTCACCCCGTGAGATTGCATGCAGGTGCTCAGATAGTAAATGGATGGACTCTTACCCTATATCGTGGCTAGGCACTCTTCATGCACTAGCTGAATGCGCTTTGTTCTCACTCGCACTGTAATCCCACAGGAGTCTTTCCTCAGCATATCCCAACGAATAGACCGGAAGATGGGCGATAAGCAGACAGAGACTCGCATAGCGTGATAACGTTTAAAACAACTTTAATAAATCCATGAAGCTTTACATTAAAAATTGGTTGCTGCACTCTTACCAGATAGTAGTCATAACACGCTTGGACAAATAGAAAGTCCTTGGATGCGGTCTTGTCTCGCCTGATCCGGACGTTGGTGTCTACGATCCCTGGAGCTCTCCAGCCAGCGGAGAGACGGGGGATGACAGACATCCACTGTAGATTGATGCCGTGCAGTCCAATCATGATGCGTTTCGTCATTCAAGACTTCTGCTGGTGATATCACCAACTAACTTGTGACAGAGGACCGGTCAATCTCACACCACGCTTGTCACTAACGTAACAATGCCACTCTCAGCTGCCTCGAGCACCAAGATTTGCCAGTTTGCGGGACCACAATCCAAGTGCCAGCAGTCTGAGAGCGATTGTCGCGGGCTAATTTAAGCAATTAACCTTGTCTCTGCCACCACTGACCTTTGGTTTCTGAGTGTCTGGTCTCCACCAATTAGCAATACCAATTGATGTTAGAGATATCGCCTGTAACATACACTTTCACCACAGACAGATATATTCAGATGATTTACTGTAAACAGTAGCACCACTTCAAGAGCTAGGTCCATTGATAGTTTGCATTAAGAGCATTAGGGACAAGATTAACACTTTTCAAAATAAGGTTTAATAATGAAAAGGTCAAAATTGGTGCAAATAAAATATTTACAGAAAAAAAGTTGTTTCAAAGCAATAAAGACATACTATACAGCAACAAGAGATCAGATAGAATTTAACCACTTCCCGACCGCGCTATAGACAAAAGACGTCCACAGCGCGGTCGGGTTATTCTGAATGGACGTCCATGGACGTCCTCCAGAATCTCGCTTCCCAACCGCCCCCTGGGGCGCGCACACGAGAAGATCCGTGACCGTCGGGTCCGGGGGACCCGACTGATCACGGATCGCGGTGAATGGCCGCTGTGAGCGGCCTTTCACCACGTGATCGCGCCGTCCAATGACGGCGCGATCACATGTCAACAAGCCGGCGCTTCCGCCGGCTTTTCTCTCTCCTCTCCGCACCGATCGGTGCAGTGTGAGAGGAGAGAGGGGGAAGGAAAGATGTGTGCAGTGCTGTGGGCGATGTGTAATGCCCACAGCACTGCTAAATGACAGTTGGCAACCCCACGATCCATCAAACACCCACCCAGCCATCCACCCCATCCATCCACACCCCCCCATTCTTAGCCCATCCATGCTCAGCCACCCATCCATCAATCCATCCATCCTCACGTGGCTAGCCACGCCTCTCCTCTCTCTTTTCGGCCGCCTTCGCGGCCGAACAACTGTACACTAGCGCGGCAGTAACCTGCCGCGCTAGTGCACCACTTTCCGGCGAGTGTCGCCGGTAAGTGGCGCTAGGCACTAGTCAGCCCAGGGGGCCTGGGCTGCCAGTGCCTAGAAGAGCACACGCGCGGGGTCCCCCGCCAACCCTTCGCTCTAAGACCTCCTGCAGGTACCTGCAGGTAAGTCTTATTGGGCTGGC
>BLSH010488416.1:25674-45880 GCA_018402905.1 Glandirana rugosa | reverse complement strand
GGTGACAAGAGCACTAAGCCCATGCGTAGTTGAGTTATCAAATCGCGAGATGCATTTTGCATGGTGTACGGCATTTCACTTGTTATTCGGGGTCTAATCATAATGAGCTGACTCCGGCCATTACCCACCGAGGGTAGGAGATGGGGAGGGGAACGGAGGTCAGGGATGTATCTAGCACATAGGGGGGTACCGTTTAGGAATTTAACCACTTCAGCCCCGGAAGGATTTCCAGCTTTAGGACCGGGGGCCTTTTTGCGATTCGGCGCTGCGTCGCTTTAACTGACAATTGCGCAGTCGTGCGACGTTGTACCCAAACGAAATTTGCGTCCTTTTTTTCCCACAAACAGAGCTTTCTTTTGGTGGTATTTGATCACCGCTGCGTCATTTCTGATCGCCGCTATAAACAAAAGAAGAGCGACAATTTTGCAAAAAAACCCAAATTTCTTACTTTTTCCTAAAATACAAATCCAAAAAAAATACAAAAAAACATTTTTTTTCACAGTTTTTGGCCGATTTATATTCTTCCTCATATTTGCGATAAAAAAAATCGCAATCGGCATTTATTGATTGGTTTGCGCAAAAGTGGTCGCGTTTACGGATGATGAGAATTCATTTTTGGGGTTTTTTATTTTTTTTATTTTTTACTAAAAATGGCGGTGATCTGCGATTTTTTGCGGTACTGCGATATTGCAGCGGACATGTCGGAACGTTTTGACACTTTTTTGGGACCATTGGCATTTATACAGCGATCAGTGCTATAAAAATGCACTGATTACTGTGTAAATGCCATTGGCAGTGAAGGGGTTAACCTGCAGGGGGCGCGCTAAGGGTTAACTATGTTCCCTGGGCGTGTTCTAACTGTATGGGGGACTGCCTATCTGGGGAAGGGAAGCGATCACAGCCTTCACGTAAAGGAAGGCTGTGATCACAGTCCTTCCCCCTCACACAGAGCGGAGGTCCGTGTTTACATACACGGACCTCCGCTCATTCGCTCCAGGGGGGGATCACGGGTGGCCGGCGGCAATCAAAGCCGCCGCACCCGCTCCCTGGCCCCCCCTGGACACAGTGAGCGCGCGGGCGCGCCTCCGGCGGCGCGCGCGCGCTCACTATACACGTTCCCGCAGCCGCCGTCGTATGACGGCGATTTGCGGGAACGAGCCACTTTGCCGCCGTCAGATGCCGATCGGCGGTCGGCAAGTGGTTAAAGGGCGTTGGCTGCACTCAGCCATTTTTTCCTTTGTTTCAAATAATGCTAGAGTTACAAAGCAAAACTAACCATTTCAACTAGGATTTTATTTCTACAAAAGTATTTAAAAATGTCCGTTACCTTACAAAGCTTTTATTTTTTTACATCACTTACTTTTGAGCAACACATGACTAGTATTTTATAGCTGTTCGAAACTTAACACGTTGCTCTACATTTCACAGTCCTAGTTCCTCACACAAAATACCTTACACAGTATATCTCTATGGAAGGAGGGAGAGAGGGCTGGAAGTGTGTCTCACACTTTTACACAAAACACACAGAACGAGGGGGAGAAAGGGGGGTCAAATCCATCTCTCTCAATATTAAACTCACATAGACCCTCAAACATAAGTAGTGAAACTTATGTTATAATTCAGCCACACTTATCATTACCTGTCTATAACATTATCACATGCACTACAGAGAGAACAAAATGCATTTAACCTCTTCATAAAACAACATTTCTCATCACAACACAAAGAGCTCAACATATACACACATCTTGTACGTTACTGCAGTTTTACAATCTCAGCGGTCAGCTTGTAATTTTTGATATTAAAACAAATCTCATTGCTCTGAGACTTCTACAATCACCAACCCAATACTTTTTTTTTTCTTTTGCTAGACTTGGATAGAGTTTGGCAGGCTTCGGAACGTAAGGGGAGGGTGGCTTGGAGAACGGCATGAGAGAGTGTGTGGGTCTATCTATTTCTGACTCACACTCATGTAATTTCTGAGAAATCTTATTATGATTTATTCACATTTTCTTCTGTTTCCTATTATCTCTCTTATACCATATGGGGCGTAATCAAGCCAGTTCTCTCCTCCCTTTCTCATATATTTCTTATCCCATTCTGGATCACCCTGGTACCATGGAAAAGCCTGTCTATCACCCAAAGACCTTTGATCATGTCTATATGAAAAGTGTCATTGTCACCCTCCCGGGGAAAAAGGATCAACACTGCCCATTATTTCTGTCCATCCTGCTAAATTGTCCACCCATGGGTCAATTAGATAGTAATCCGTTTCACATACACGGGCTACAAAGTCCTTACATGTCTCCCCAACCACCGGTAATGGTATACCTGTTTTACTGTTGACACAACTCATTATAACAGTGGAGAGAAACCAACTTACCTTGTAGTTCCTCTTTCATCCACACAACAAATTATGTTATATCTCTATGCGCCAGAAAGAAAAAGCAAAGACAATATAGGGCTTTAACTGATCCTTCCGGACTAGTATTTAATTTCTTCCCAAAATAAATTTATTTGTGGTCTTCCCTAAAGACCTTTTGTGTTTACCTGAAACACTGTGCTTACCAAAAACACTCACCTGATCAGAAAATTTCTTCCCAAAAGAAATTCATCTGTGGTCTTCCCTAAAGACCTCTTATGCTTGCCAAAAGCATTGTCGCCTGATCAGGGCATACTTGACACGGGGTTAAAATTGCAACTCAAAGGACTAAAGTTTTATCAGCGCCTATGGCAAGGAAACGTTAAGTCAAGAATGACAAAAATTTTCTTACCATAGACGAGCCCCCAGCTGAAAGGATTTGAACTCCTCTTGATCCCCCCATCAATTTTCGGTGGAACAATTAATTCCCATGGGACCCTAGAGCACTTCCCTGAGCCATAAGAAAGTACACACACACAGCTGTCTCTCAGGAAAAAGCTACTCTTTATTTCCCGGGTTCCTCTTTTATAGCTAGAAAAAAGTAGGAGTTAGACGCCTTATAAGGGTCTTTACACTGATTTCACTTTTGACACGTAATATCAGGGAAACAGAAACTGGACAAACGAAACTAGCTTCATGCATCTTAAAGGGGTCTTAGCATACATATATGTGTAATAGAAAGCATACATAATTATACAAAATGGAGACCCTTAGGTTATACATATTCCTACATTTATGGTGTTAGTTATTGGATAAGTGCTAACATAGTGCATCTCGTCAACATTAATTGTCATGCATACTTATCATGTATATCCATTTTGTCTAGGGGCCCCTTCTTTACCTCCATGGACCCTTAAGATCTGCTTGAATACATCCTTTACAGTAAGTACTATGCAATACATGAATACATTTTAATTGTATATCAGTAATTATAAATCATTCACACACCTTTATAATATATCCCCAATAGTTGCATCAAACATGGCCCATGTGTCTATGTGTGTGTGCGCACGTAACCGTATGGGTGTGTGCACACAACATGTGTATATATGTTAACATAGGCCCAACATGTACTTTTAGGGGGGTTTATGCATTCAGATTATATTCCTATCACACATCCCTTCTCTATATCAATCTCTTCTATTTTTCTTCTGTTAAGTTTTCTAGCCCCTTTATTTTTCTTATTCATTTGTATTTTTATTCCTATTTTTTTTTATATTTATTTATTTATTTATTTTTTATTTTTTTTATTTCAATAAGCTTTTATAGGGAACATTTTTCAGAACATAGACATGTTATTCAACAAATGTTACATATAGGGTTGCTAATACAGGGTTAGCATACAGTTCAAACATGTGAGATTCAGTATATATAGTACAGGGTAAATCCAAGCAAGTAGTTACAGTTCAGAGTACAAAGATATGTAGACAGACAGGGGTTATTATGATGGACTTAGGTCTTGGGTCAGGAGGCCAGCGACCCTTCTTTATTTCGGTGTTACGTGAGGGTTCCAATGTGCAGGGTTGGGGAGGTTGGAGCCCATTGTTGACACTCCTGTCGGGTACTTGCTGTGTCGAAAAATTGGGGGGAACCTGGGGGTCACTGGCTTCCACAACACAAGACTGCTCCACTTATTTTATAGTGTGACTAGGTAATGCCGATACCAGGCTTTAAATCAGAGGATGTGACGCTAGGTAGTGTGCCAATTGGATTTTCTAGGGGCTTATCTTCTGTGGAAGTATTTGTTCAATGTGCATTGTGCAATCCTAACTTGTGTATTAGGTAGGGTAGAAGGTTAGTGCGTTACTAGGGCTGAGTAATGATCTGAGTATCGGAACACAGTCCAAGGAGTCCATAGCTTATGAAACTTTTCTCATGTTTCCTTGGCAATGGTGGCGATTTCTTCTAGGTTGTAGATCGAATCAGTTTCGGGAAGCCATTCCTTCAGGGTGGAAGTATGTGAGGATTTCCAATATCTTGGGATGAGTAGTTTTGTCGCATTAAGCAAATGTCTGGTAAGGGATCGTTTGTATCTTTTCAACGGATCAGAAGTAATGTGGAGTAGGCAGCATGATGGTGTTAAAGTTATGTCAGTGTCGGTGATGAGTTTGATTGTGGATTTTACAGTGTCCCAATAGGAGGTGATGGCAGGACATTCCCACCAAATATGGATCAGTGATCCCATGGCATGGTTTCAGCGCCAGAAGGTATCCGAGGCTGAGGGGTACCATTTTCGAAGGTTGGTGGGGATCGTGTACCAGTGAGATAGTAGCTTGTAGGACATTTCTTGCAACCTAGTACTGATTAAGCATTTGTGGGTAAAAATGTTAGCCCTCATCCATTGATCGTCAGTGTATTTTGTGTGTAGGGATTGTTCCCAATAAAGTCGGGCCTTGAAGGGCTCTGTATCATTGGCATCTGATAACCAACTATACAATAAGGAAGTGGTTTTGTTATAGGCTCCCCTGCTAGGCAAATCGTTTCAAATAGATATAGGGGCCTATGGAGCTTTTGTCCAGGGAAGAAACAAAGTTGTGCATCTGTCTGTAGGTCCAGAAGGGTAGGTGGTCTTGTAGGTTCAGTTGTGTGGTGATAGCATCCCAAGAAAAGATTTTGTTGTCCCTTATGCAGTGGATGGACAAAAGGGGGGTCATCTGGTCTTTGGTGGTATATACCCCATAGCTAGACCTGGTGGGAAATTGGGGTTTGAGGCAATGGGTGTTAATGGGCTTGGTGAGGAGGAGATATGCAGTTCTTCGGTTACTGTGTGAAAGGCAGATAGGGTTCCCCCCCTATTGGGTTTGATTTAATCTCAGCAGGGAGGTTATTCCACTGGGTCCATGGAAGGAATCTTATTGGTAGTGGTGAAAGTGCATTTTATAGGGCCACCCACTCCTTATTTTTGCCATGGCATCTCCAATCTACTATTTTTTTATTTTTTATTTTATATTTATTTTTATTATTTATTATTATTTTTTATCTATTTTTTTATTATGTTTTATTTTATTTTCATTTTCATTTTCCAGTCCCAATTTTACCTATATCATTTTTCTGCTACTTTATGCTGTTTTGGAATTCTCATTTCCTTCCTTTCCAGTTTGTAATTCCCAATCCGTTCTTTCATTGTTGCTTATTATTTTATTATGTTAGTTTGATTCAGCAATGTTAGGTATCTATAGCAACAGGATAGTGCCAGCCTGTATCATGTTCCTGTTACCCATTAGCATGCCCTCTCAATGACATGGCTGCACATACATAAATACCCATTTCCAACATGGAGATTTCTAGGCTTGAAGAAGGAGCGCATGCTCCAAGAATGAGTCGCCGTGTACTCCAATCTGCTCTGACGCAGCCAGCTGGGAAGTGACATCATTGCCTCTGCCTGGGAGTCCCACGGACTTGGAAGCAATGGGAGCCACCACCGTTGACCACCCGGAATCACGTAGAACCAACGTCCTGAACAGACCTTCCCCCAGTAGGCTATTTTATATGCTTGAGACCTATCATCTTTTGTGAGTAGTAAATTTACTCTTTTAATAAATTGTTTTTACATGGCTACTCTTAAAAGGCACCTTGTCTTCCCTTGTCTGTTTCCAGAAGCTGCTTCTGCTTTACACTAGGCTGCCTCGGAGAGCCATGTTGGATACCCAAAGGACTTGGACTATGAACGTTGTCCCAGAGCTATTTCACTCATTGCTATCCCTTCCCCCCAATCCCATTCTCAGCAGCCCCTGCTCAGTGACCCCTTTGAATTCATTACGTTTTTTTTGTTTGTTTGTTTTTGCAGAAGTGTTTTCATGAACACCATATCTGAAATCCTGCTTTTAAAGACCATTTGCCAGGTAAGGCAACTGTATCAAATACCATTTACCTTGAGTGCAGAAGATGAAATCTCTTGAGGACACCTTAAAGAGGAGTTAATCTAATGCTTTTCCCAACTCTGGTAGGTTACAGTGTCATGGAAAACATACTTTTGAGCCTTCTGTTGGTCAAGAGAGGAGTGGTGGAGAAGGCGGCCTCCTAAGTGATGCATTTCTCCATTTTTTTTAGTCCACACCGCGCAGGGCTGTCAGCTCCCACATCCCATCGGCAGCGTTTACATCACATGGTGGATGGTTTTCTAGGCCCTTCGGGTCTGGTATGGATTTTAAGGGGAACTCCACGCCAATTTTTTGTAAAAAATTGACATGGGGTCCCCCCTAAAATCCAAACCAGACCCTTATCTGAGCATGCAGCCTGGCCGGCCAGGATAGGGGGGGACAAGCGAGCGCCCCTCCTCCTGAACCGTACCAGGCTCAACATGGGGAGTATGGGTATTTTGGAGCAGGGGGGTTCTGGGCCCCCCACCCCAAAGCACCTTGTCTACATGTTGATGGGGACAAGAGCCTCTTCCCCACAACCCTGGGCTGTGGTTATGGGGGTTTGCGGGGAGTGGCGCTTATTGGAATCTGTAAGCCCCCTTTAATAAGGGGGCCCCCAGATCCCGACCCCCCATGTGAATTAGTATCGGGTACATCGTAACCCTATTAATTCACCAAAAAGTGTCAAAAAAGAAAAAAAAACACAGGAGACAATTAGGGACAAGTTCTTTATTAAAAAAATAAAAATAAGTGCCCCCCCTTGTAATCCATCGTCAATCACGGCGTTCGATGGACCTGAAAAAAAAAAGCCGCAACAGCTCCTCCTCCATGGGTGGGCTCTCCCCGACTGGGCTTGCTTTCTTGTGACAGTTTATTTATATGGCACTCACTCGGTGATGTACGCATGTGACCCGCCCCCTCTGACGTCACATGATGTCAGAAGGGGCAGAGTCCGTTGCTTACGTCACTGGGTGGCCCTGCCTTGCCATATAAATAAACAATCAGAGCAAAAAGTGCACAGACAGCGGGAGCCCTCAAAACGGGGAGGAGCTGTGCGCGCCGTCTGCGCACAATGCATTATGGGGCGCTCCGCGGCAGCGAAGTTGCTGCGAATGCCCCATAATGTTCTAGATTTGACGAACGGGCGAACGCCTGATGTTCGAGTCGAACCTACGCATGAATCGAACCACTGGCCCATCCCTAGTGCATCTGTCAGTGGACCTATTGCACCGCCAAGCCACTCGCAGATGTTTGACTTGGTCCATCCAAAAGCGCCAACCAGCTTGTGGATCTCGTGGAGAGATACACTGCTGCTGAGGACTTGTTGCACCCATCTGTGCCCCATTCCAATGTATCTATGGGTTAAAGATTGCCTGGGGGACCCAGTAAGACTGTTCCAGGGTTCAGAGGCGTGAGGAAGTTTGATAAGACTGCTACGGCTAAAGAGACTGTGGGCTCTAGACCTGGAGACTGGCCAAAGAAGCCAGGAAGGTCTTGGGGACCCTTGAGAGGACTGGGTATTGAGCAGATACAGTGCTACCGATGCCATGCATTGGGCCATATTGCTGCCAGTTGTCCCCTGAAGGATGAACCCATGCAACATGATTTTACTTATGTGAATAGAGACCTTTCTCTTTTTACACATGTCGCATATATAGCATCAAGTTCAAGTTGCATGGAGAAGAAAATGTGTGTGATTTTTGTTGATGGGAAACCTGTCACTGCACTGATTGACTCTGGTAGTCTGGTTACCTCGGTAAAAAGCAATTGTGTAAATCCTGCAAGGTTACACCAATGCACTGCCTGGGTCATTTGCATCCATGAGGACACTCGTGACTACCAGGCGACGGTGGCTGAGATTGACACTACTTGGGGCAGTGTGACTTGTTCAGTGGGGGTGGTACCTTCACTGCTTTATGACACCCTAGTGGGCAGTGATTTTCCCCATTTTTGGAGGTTATGGGAAGGCACAGGGAGTACGTAGGATATAGCTCCCCCTGCTGCAGAAGCATGGGAACTATCACCAGACCCTTTTTACAAATGGAAGGGGAGACTGGTGATAGGACTGATGAGGGAGGAGGCCCTCTTCCTTTTCCTGTTCTGGCTGGGGAGCTGGAGGAGCTGGAAGATAGCTCCCAACTGGGGGCTAATGACCCAGAAATTGTCTCTGACCCTGATCGTGAGAGTGAACAGAATGTAGTACCTTACTTAGAGGTCTGGAGAGAGGACTGCTGTACAGGGCAACTACAGGATGTCACTCTCCTTAGAGCCAGAGAAAACATGAAGGTGATGGATGGGGAACCTGTGGGCCCTAAATGTGGAGTGTCTTTTCCCTACATGGATCTTAAATATAATTTGTTGAATCAGGTGGCGAAATGCAGGGAGGATGAGGTGGAACAGCTAGTGGTTCCCAAACCCTTTTGCGGGATGGTGCCAGATCTAGCCCATGGACATTTAATGGGGGGACATCTGGGTATGGAGAAGACCAGGGAAAGAATAATCCAGAGATTCTTCTGGCCCGGGTTGCATGCAGATGTCAGAGAGTATTGTGAATCCTGCCCTGAGTGTTAACTCGCTCTGCCCTCACCCCATTTTCTTGGTCCACTTGTTTCACTACCCATAATTAAAGTGCCTTTTGAAAGAATTGGCATGGATCTCGTGGGATCTGTAGTAAAGTCTGCACGGGGACACCAGCACATCCTGGTAATACTAGATTATGCAAACCGCTATCCGGAAACCATACCCTTGCGGAAAACCTCCGCTAAGACTATTGCCAGGGAGCTAGTCCATGTGTTTAGTCGGGTGGGGATCCCTAAAGAGGTCTTAACAGATCAGGGCACCGTGTTTATGTCCCGTGTAACCAAGGAATTGTGCATAGTGTATAAAGTCTACCATCTCCGTATCTCAGTCTACCACCCCCAAATGGATGGACTTGTGGAGAGGTTTAATAAAACGCTCAAAAACATGTTGAAAAAGGTAGTGGAAAAAGATGGGAGAGATTCAGATATGTTGCTGTCGTATCTCATGTTTTCCATACGAGAGGTTCTGCAGGCATCTACGGGTATTCCCGATTTGAACTCTTGCATGGGTAGACATCCCAGGGGGCTGCTAGATGTTGCAAAAGAGACGTGGGAAGGAGAGGCCAGCCCATATAGGAGCATCATCGAGCATATTTCCTTTATGCAGGATCCAATCGCAGCAGTCCTGCCCCTGGTGCAAGAGCATAAGGAGCAAGCCCAGGAAGCCCAGAGAAGGGTTTATAATTGGGGTGCCAAAACCCGGACTTTCAATCCTGGAGACAGAGTGCTCACACTAGTCCCCACGGTTGAAAGTAAATTCTTAGCAAAGTGGCAGGTTCCCTTTGAGATTAGGGAAAGAGTAGGAGAAGTGAACTACAAAGTTTACCAGCCAGGGAAAAGGAAACCTGAGCAAATTTACCATGCAAATCTTGTAAAACCATGGAAAGACAGAGAGAATTTATTGACAGTGCCCACTTCGCCTTGTCACTGACACAACAAAATGAGGTTAAGGAATTTATCAGTAAAAAATAGATTTTTTTCTCTCCTCTACCCGGACTGACTAGCGTTCTACAACATAATTAGGGAACCAGGGGTCTGCATAAATGTAAAACCCTACCAAATACCCAAGGCTAGACTGGAGTCGGTGGCTAAGGAAATAAAAACCATGTTGGAGTTAGACATGATACAGGAGTCCCACAGTACCTGGTCGAACCCTATAGTGCTGGTCCCAAAGCCCGATGGCACTATCAGGTTCTGTAACGATTTCAGGAAACTAAATAACGTATCTAAGTTTGACGCATACACAATGTCACGGGTTGGTGAACTTGTGGACAGGTTGGGAGGTGCCTGGTACATAACAACCCTAGACCTAACCAAGGGCTACTGACAGATCCCCCTAATGAAGTCATAAAATATAAAAACAGCCTTTTCTACCCCGAGGGGTCCTTACAGAACAAGCGAATGCCATTTGGCCTGCATGGCCCCTGCATCCTTCCAAAGAATGATGGATAGAACCTTGGGGCCGCATCGCCCCCATGCCGCTGCCTATTTGGATGATGTGGTCATCCACAGTCCAGATTGGGAATCGCGTCTGGCGCGAGTACAAGCAGTCATAGATTCTCTTAGGGTAGCAGGTTTAACAGCCAACCCAAAAAAGTGTGCCATAGGCCTGGAGGAGGCCAAATACCTTGGGTATGTTATTGGTCAGGGACTGATCAAGCCCCAGACCAATGAGATTGAGGCAATTCAAAAATGGCCCCAACTAGTGAATAAAAGACAGGTTTGTGCCTTCTTGGGGATTACATGGTATTACAGGCAGTTCATGCCCGACTTTGCCACCATTGCCGTCCCTCTGACCGATCTGAAGAAGGGGATAGGGTCGGGCATGGTTAATTGGAATCCCGGGGGGGGTGGCTTGTGGCTCCAGGTGACGGACGTGTTACGAGCAAGCTCCTGACACACAGTCCAGTATCCACAACAATCTGAGCTCAGAAGCAAGAAAGGAGACCAATCCTTCACATCACCAGATGCTTCACATTGCCACCTCTTTATTGAGACCATTCTCGAGCTGATCGGTCATTGGATCAAGGAGCGGAAAGAACCGACAGCGGAACAGCGCGGCCCCGGGACATGACGTCAGTAAGGCCCGGTAAGCTCTCAGGCTGAAGCCTCTCAAACATTCTCTACACTCCGATCTGACAGACAGGCCCAACATACCTGCTAAATCCTTCAGTCAGCTGAACAACCCGGCGGTAGTTAGACTTTACTAGAGCGCCCAGGCTTACTAGAGGCCTACTGAGGCCTAGCGCCGGACACCGCTTACCAGCCGAAAAAATACTTTTAAACCACATTATCACCTCACTGGGACATCAGGAGAACCTACTCCACATCACTAATTCCCACTGTGACCTTAAATCAGTAGAGAAGAGCTTTATAAACACTTTATTTAGTACCGGGAGATCTCACAAATGGCGGCCATCTTGGTACACCCGGGGCCGTTACCAATTAAACCGCTAAGGAAGCCATCTTGGTACTCCCAATAACTGCTGCAGATAATAAATGAGGGAAAATACTGACTAAAACAAAAGGCTAAAGAGATCGAACAAGGCAACAGTAAATGAAGGAATAAGAAATAGCTCCCAATTAAAAACAAAACTAACAAAGCCAATATACTGAACATAAGAAAAATGACCTCACATTAAACCTTTATCATAGGTCACCACATAACCTGGACATATAAGTTGGGATAGTTCTTTTAAAATGGGCAAACCTCAAAGAACAAGTTCACAAACAGGCTCGCAAACACGATACCAGCGTTCTCTAACAGGCTCTTCCTGCCCTGATATTGCTGACATTTTCAAAAATCGAACACAAAAAGGCAGGAATATGGCGAACAAACTTCCACCACATGAGTACACTGACGAGGAGGATTTTGATGAGGAATCAATGGCTGCATCTGACAGACCAATGAGATCCACAACAAATCACGACCACCCACTGACTTTTGGAGACATGACGGAAATTGCGGCAGACATAAAGAAATCCTTTTCTTTTGTAATTACAGACCTTAAAGCGGACATATTGGTTCTAACTGAACAAATAGCCTCCAATGAAAAATCAGGGAAACAAAGAGACAGAGCAATTAAAAGACTGGATCAGGTCACCTCCACACACTCCCTTCACCTAATTAATCTAAACAGACAAGTAGAAGACCTGGACAACAGGGGGAGAAGGAAAAATATTAGGATAAGAGGTATACCAGAAGCAATCAACTCAGAAGAAATAATACCAATACTAACCTCTATCTTCAATAATGTCTTGGAAAGACCAATAGACTCAACAATCAAATTTGAAAGAGCTCACAGAGCTCTAAGACCCAAAGGTCCTGATTCAGCTCCCCCCAGGGATATCATATGTTGTCTCAACAACTTCCCCCTAAAGGAAGAAATTCTGAGGAAAGCCAGGCAAAACGATCAGATACTCTTTAATGGAGCAACAATCCAACTTTTTCAAGACCTCTCACCAATTACCCTGAAGAACAGAAGAGCAAAAAAAACGCTACTAGACATCCTAAAGGAGAAAACAATCCAGTACAGATGGAAATGTCCGTTCGCGGTCCAGATCACGGTGGACGGCAAGCAAGTACTTCTTCGTACACCAGAAGACATACCGTTTTTTTGTGAGGCAATCCAAAGCGAATTAATTGAATTACCTGAATGGTACCAAGAGTTCTGTCTTCCTCCACAAATCCCAATAATAGGGATCTCACCAGGAAATTCACCTCACAAATCCCCTTATCCCAAAGGGAAAAAACAGAAATACAATGAGAACCAAAACTCAGGTATACCCGCCTCCAAAACCCCAAGGATCAGAGACAACAGACAACAAAAGTAAACGACTTGGACCATAAGAACAATGCATACAAACTTGCATCTACGTCAACTACAGGCCAGAACCTCACCATTGATCACATTGAAGAGATTCAACAGTGAACAACGGAGATAAGTAACTCAACAAGGCCATTACTGAGCTATAAGGAAACATAGATCCAATCATACATGCTTATAGGTCAGTGGGAACACCCCACATGACCACCTCACCCTTATTTTCGAAAACAATGTCATTTTCAATAATCACTCAAAACAACTATCTCTTCTTCTTACAAGATACGTAAATTCTATAAGACCAAGCAAGAAGAGAAAGCAGAATCAAAGTTAATATGGTTGTACAGAGAAATCTGTTAAAAGGTTAAAATGGTTAATACCTGTTTAATATGTTCAAATATCTTGACGTGTTTATTGATGAAGAAGATAAATATGTCTGAAGTAACAGCCACTGTAGGAGATCTGTCCACATGATACCGAATACCTCTAGTCCTCATCGACAGATGAGACACTGGAACCCACCATGTAAATGACTTAAAACAATACTAACAAGAAAACAAAATTCTAATTTACACAATGAATAGACAAGAAAACCACAACCAATTAGAACAAAAAGAAATATAAGACAGATCTCCTATAGCGACCATGTTGTAATGATCTTGGTTATGTTTTTGTGTTTTATGTTTTTCTCTTTTCCTCTTCTCTGTTATGCCAAACAAGGTTTTGATAAGGTTTACCACTATACAAAAGAGTTTGGCATTATCCAATACTCAAAACTAACAAAGAAACACATATTGTGCACCTTTCTAAGGTGCCACAATAGGGACCACAGCTCTAAAGTGAACCATCTGAATCTAATTCCCAATCCAAACGCGATACCAAATCTAAACACTTATCTAGGTTATGGGGTGACCCCTATATGAGACACAACCTCATAAATACGTTAAGCAACACGAATCTCCTTTAAACCAATCACAACAACTCGCTGACTTTCCACGACCCCCGAAAGAAAGAATTGCGCCATCATCTTCTTTACAAAAATATAACATTCTAATTCCTAACACTTCTCTGTTGACTGCTAATCAACTTCAGAGACAGTGTTATAAGAGAAACCTTCTACCCTCGTTTTTCCTTCCTATAAAATTATCTTCATACCTCTTCTTTTACCCTTGCCTCCCTCTACTCTTTTCTTTCACACATTTCACTTTTCTAACTAACAATCAATACCAAACATGGCATACTCCAACCTAGGGAAAAATCCCACGATTATCTCGCATAATGTCAATGGTCTCGGAACTCCGGAAAAAAGACACAAAATACTGAATGAACTCAAAAAGACTCACCCCCAAATAGTTCTTTTACAGGAAACCTGTTTTAAAGGGACAGCAATTCCAAAAATGACCTATAATTTCTTTACCAATGCATATCATGCTACTAACCCACTGGCTAAAACTAAGGGAGTAAAGACTCTACTTTCAAAACAGAACATATTTTATCTGATCCAGAGGGCAGATTCCTTTTTTTAAAAGGAACAATGTCAGGCACTCCAACAACTATAGCAAATGTTTACTTCCAGAATAAAGCGCACACCTCATTTTGCCAAAAAATAATTGACGAACTTAAAAGCTTTGCTTCTGGACGTATAATTATTGGAGGCGACTTCAATGTACCCTTAAACCCGCTATAGGACACATCCTCGGGTAAAACAAGCATTGCATATCACATTCTCAAAAAAATTAAAACACTATTTCAATCTCTATCCTTGATAGATACATGGAGATTGCTTAATCCCAATGAGAAAGATTTTACCTTTTTTTCAAACCCTCACAAAAAATATACTAGAATCGATTACCTTTTCATTTCTCAAAGAGACATACCAATTTTACAAAAAGCCAAAATAGGAAACATCGTGATCTCAGACCATGCACCTATTTCAATACACCTAACCACAAAGAAACAAGAGCCAAAAACATTCAATTGGAGATTAAATCCTTCACTTTTGACAGACCCCGAAATCTTAGCACAAATAAAATCGAATATCTCCAATTACTTTCAAACAAACACCATCAGACAACACACCCCTAACAATTTGGGATTCAATGGCAATCACAAGCAATAGAAATAGAGCGAAACTTAATCAACACGAGATAAGAGTTCCAATCCCTCCTAGACAAAAAGACCAGAAGATCCCTTTTCCTTAAAAAATCAATATACTATGAATTCGGAGACAAAAATAGCAAACTACTAGCCAAAGCTTTAAACGACACTAAAATGGCAAATGTCATCCATAGCATACATGATCCTAAAGGCACAGAATTCTTTGACTCAAACAAGATTGCAAAAATTTTCCAAAACTACTATTCAGAACTTTATAACATCCCCCCGCAGAATAAGACTATAAAATCTCCAACCCCCAGAGCAACAATAATCAAAGACTTGGAAAAATATATCTCAATAGAAGAGATCACAGACGCTATCAAAAATCTCAAAATGGGCAAAAGTCCAGCCTCACATCTCAATATTATAAAACTTTTGAATCCTTATTAGCCCAACCACTTACAGAAGCCCTTAACTACCTCAACAAAAATTCTACAACATCCCAAGACTTTCTTTCAGTACAAATTACCATTATTCCAAAACCAGACAAGGACCATAAAAATGCGCCAACTACAGGCCAATATCTTTTTTGAATTTAGATTTAAAACTACTGACAAAAATCCTTGCTAACAGACTAAGACCCCTACTACACAAAATAATAGGCCCAGAACAAGTTGGCTTCATGCCAGGGCGTGAAGCAAAAGACAATATTATTAAGTCTCTAAATTTAATACACAACATACACGCCGAAAACGTCGAATGCCTTCTCCTGTCAACAGATGCGGAGAAGACGTTCAACAGAGTGGCGTGGGACTATATATTTGCTACATGTGAACACATAGGACTCGGCAAAAAAATGATGTCTTGGATAAAATCTATATATAATAATCCTACAGCAAAAGTCAAAATAAATAATCAACTGTCAGACCCCATCCAAATTAAAAACGGAACCAGACAAGGCTGCCCACTATCCCCATTGTTATTTATCTTGACTTTAGAACCCTTAATAAGATCAATCAATAACAATAAAAACATTCATGGACCTGACATATACCACAGAGAGTTCAAAGTGGCAGCATATGCGGACGATTTGCTGTTCTTTATAACTCAGCCACACATTTCCATACCAAATCTAAATGAAGTATTCCAACAATTCAGATACATCTCCAATTTTAAAATAAATAACAGCAAGTCTGAAGCTATGAATCTTTCAATCCCTAAAGATATAGATTCACTTACTAAATGTAACTGCCCATAAAAATGGGAAGAAAACTCTCTTAAATACCTAGGAATCAGACTAACACGTAATCTCAGAGACCTATACCAACACAATTTTTCCTTACTACTTAAAAAAATTGAAAATGATCTCAAGAAATGGAACCAGAAACAATGTTCATGGTTCGGTAGGGCCGCTATCTTAAAAATGACTGTCCTGCCCAGATTGCTTTATCTGTTTCATGCACTACCGATTGATATCCCCCACGATTTCTTTAGACTCACTAAGGCTAAATCAAACTTTTTATGGGCACACAAAAAACCCAGAATCCAGCTAAAATTGCTTAAGTTACCCAAAGACAAAGGAGGTTTGGGCTTACCAGATTTTAAAAAATACTACTATGCAACACACATCACCAGAGTGATCGACTGGCATTGCCACTCGGACACCAAAGACAGGGTCAATCTCGAAAAAATTAGACTCTAAAATCTCTACGAAATTCCTCCCTTGGACTAGGCCCAAATTCTACCCCCAAATTATTAAAAAACACCCACTAATCAACACAACACTAAAAATATTCCAAAAAATTGCAGATTCCCATCATACATCTTCCATCATTAGTCCACTAACCTCGATAGCAGGAAATCCTGAATTCCCTCCCGGCTCTGAAAAAATTAACCATCTAAGGACAAAAAGAGGCACACCCCTACTAGTAAATGACTGCCTAAATAATAATAAGATACTCTCCTTTCAACAACTACAAACAAAGATAGCGGATGACTCTTTAAACACGTGGACATACTTACAAATACATGACTTTATTAGGAACAACAAGAACAAAGACCTCATGGCAAGACCCCTTACAAATCTTGAAAAGATCTGTCATGATCAAACTCCTCTGAGGGGTGCCACTTCACTAGCATATAAATGGATCTCACAGCCTAATTCTGAATTCATTGACAGACATAAAAAAACCTGGGAAAAAGAACTGAAGATTTCAATCTCAGAAGCACAATGGAAGAAGGCATGTGTCTTCACACACAAATGCTCATTAAGCACCCGAATGCAGGAAACATCTTTTAAAATTCGAAACCAATGGTACATAACACCAACGAAAATGAAAAGATGGGATCCTACAGAATCAGATAAGTGCTGGAGATGCCATAAATAAACTGGCACTCTCACTCATATTTGGTGGTCTTGCCATGAGATACAAAAATTTTGGAAAGAGGTCATTGTATGGATAGTAAAAATTACTGAAACAAATATCAAGTTTGATGCTGCCCTTTGTTTACTTCACATTAACAATCTAACTTATAAGAAATATAAAAGATCCCTAACGAGACACACGCTGAATGCAGCAAAAACACTAATACCACTTTACTGGATATCATCAAACACCCCCACCATTAAGGAGTGGATCTTGAAAATGAATACGATCCATGATATGGAAGAAACCTTAGCTATTAAAAAAGAAAACGTACACCAGTATCATAAAATATGGGATAAGTGGTTTCTCTTCAAATTATCAAAAGAATACAATGATCTTTTGAAATAAACCACTTTACACTTTCTACATAAACAGAGTTCCGAGACATCACAATAAAAATTTTATGACAAATTGTAATAAAATACTCAATTTTAACACAACACACATCTACACCCCAACCGGAGGGAAATTTGTGTATCCCTGAGGATCTCACTTATTATATAATGTAGCGACTTGACCTAGTTTTGAAGTAACTTGGTATTTATGAACAACTACTGCAAAAATTTACTGCCATGTAACGAATATTATCACAACTGTTTTATGTCTACTTGATATTAGATGCGGAGTTGATTGTATTTTCTTTATAATTCCAATAAACTCTTATTGAAAAAAAAAAAAAAAAGGAATCCCGAAGCTGAGAAGGCATTCCAGAATTTAAAGAAGGCCTTTGTGTACAACTGGTGCTCGTGACCCCGGACTTCACACAGGAGTTTGTTGTACAGACAGACGCCTCTGAGGTGGGACTAGGTGTGGTTCTGTCCCAGATCAGAGAAGGTGAGGAGCACCCGGTTGTCTACTTAAGCAGGAAGCTTAGCAAGCCCGAGAGGAACTATGCCATTGTGGTGAAGGTGTGCCTGGCTATCAAGTGTGCTTTAGAGGCACTAAAGTACTACCTTTTAGGAAGGTCATTTAGGCTAGTCACCGACCATGCCCCCCTGAAGTGGATGTCTGACAACAGGGAGAAAAATAGTCAGGTGACTAGGTGGTTCCTGGCCCCACAGCCATTTGAGTTCACAGTTGAATATGGGGGGGGGAACTCCAGAACAATGCGGATGCCCTCTCCCGGGTCCACTGTATGGTTGGGACAGTTGCTCAGCCTCAGGGGCTTGAGCAGAAGGGGACGATATGTGACAGTATGCGAGGTGAAGAGGTAGACGGACGCTACCTGTCGCCTCGTATGCATTCATATGGACTGGATTAAACAGAGTCTGCTCTGGATTTACTAGCCACTGTGGCAGGGCTGGTTCTGGTACGGAGTTTGTTGTCCACTGGAGTCCACCAGCAGGTAGCTTAAATATAAAACAAAGTATTTGCAGCGCAAAACTAAGGTCGTGGGTGGGCTCAGCCTGAGTGACTGAGACCGGAGAGTGCAATGTCCACCCAGAGGGTGATAGAAGTCATTGGTGGCAATAAGAACCGTTGCTTGTAATACAGTCTCTGTGGCACTGTTTTGGCTGCACCTTTGAGAAGTAACCGGGCTTCTATGATAGAAAGGAAGAGAAGAAAAAAGTGCGCCTCTAAGTGCAATAGTTTAGTAAAAAACAGCGTTTATTAAAACAAATAAAAACTACTCACAATGGTAGTGTTCTGGGAAGCGTTGCAGTAGTGAGCCACTGCTAGCTATGTGGAAGTCCTGAGGGGTGAACTCCTGGGATGGGGATGAGGCTGCCTGCTGGTGGTGTTGTGGGAAGGAAGCATCGGTGGCTCCCGGCGTCTCCTCCTTCACGCCACTGGTGGAAGATGCGTTCGTTCTGATCCGATCGTTCCGGCAGTCAGTTGGTCTCTCATCCAGTGCACAACAGGAGTGGTTATGATTCGGCAACGCGTTGCGGGGCTCCCCCCCTTCTTCAGGCCGTGTGATTGCCATGATTGAGCTGGGAGAATTTATGGGCAAGACATGGGGGAGTGTAGTCTGAAAACACGCCTACTCTTGAGTGGATTAACCCTATGCAGGTATGAGTTAGGCTGGTAATAGGTGTAGCAAAGTCCTGAATGGAGCGGATGAGCCGCTGGCTAGCACTGAATACAAAAGGTTAACCGAATACTTTTTACATGAACAGATGCTTGTACATGGAATAGGTAGATGTAAAATAGTTGTATAACTGTAGTAGACAACAGCAATAGTTGGAGACAGTAAATATAATGAAATACTAAGTGGGTGCCGTTATGGGGGGGGAAAGGGGGAAGAGGAGGTGGGGGGGGGGAAGGCGGGAAGGCGAAGCACTCCAAGGTGTGGGGAGGGGGAAGGGGGAAACGGGGAGGGGGGGGTGGGTGTGTTGGGGGGGCAAGGGGATTGGGGGGGGGGTTATGTGATGTGATAACGGGCACCTCTTTCCGTTTTTATATAATTAAGCATGTAGAACATATTTTCCCACCAACAAGACATCATGGGGTATCTTGGACACCAATATACAACACCCGGTGAACCTTAATCCACAGGGCCTACAAAGTGATGATTTTAACCTTCTGGAGCCTGTCATTTTAACTTACTTCTTTAACTTTCATTACAGAAGTAGATCTGCCGGTGACGTCTATACATTGGACCTAATGTATGTGTAGACAATGTCTATATTTGTGGGGGTGTATGTACTCTGGTTTGTGGTGTATAGGGTGTCAGGTCCCCATCTTCGAATTCCCGGGGGCCTGGGACACGGGAGAGTGGGTGGTAGTGGGGAGCATATGGATGTCAGTGACCATAGGTATTTGATACGTCATATTATAAAGGTTAAGTATGACAGTTATGGTTCGGAGTCTGTGAGGATTTTACTGTCCGAGGTCTTCCAATTTTAGTAGTGAAACATCCGGGACACCTAATTCCAAGTGGCCCACAACATATAACCACAGGTTCTATGGGGTACTACAGAACAACCACCCTTTTATACAAGATGTACGAATTAATATATTTTTGCCTTTCTCCACGGGCAATAGTGTAGTGTAT
>BLSH010488406.1:282018-301103 GCA_018402905.1 Glandirana rugosa | reverse complement strand
TTAACTCCTGGTAGGACGAACATAAAACCCCACAAAGTCATGAAGAGCTGCGTCTGTCAGTGAACTCGGAGAAAAGGATTTTACGGTAAGTTATAATAAAATCCCTTTTTTCGTCTTCCAGAAAAAAAACATTCTGGAGCCCCTCACATATGTGAGACCCCTGTGTTGTGAATCATCCCACTGCTCCAGTTGCAGGGTACAAGATCAGTCCAAGAGGCAGGCAAAAAATGTGGTCAAACAGTCCAAGGTCAGTTCCAGATCAGGCAAAAGTATGTACAAAATCGGTAGGCAGAAGCATGGTTGAATAACAGTCCAGGGTCAGTTCCAGATCAGGCAGAGATATGTACAAAATCGGTAGGCAGACGTACAGTCAAATAACAAGCCAGGGTCAGTTCCAGAGCAGGCAGTGGCATAAGGGGTGCAAACTGGAAAAAAGAACTGAGGAATCAATAATTGATTAGGGTGTGATAACGCCGGAAGCAGTCACCTATGCATAGACCTGGTTGGGAAGGGCACTGGGCACAATGATAAGTGGTGTCTCTTCTAACTCCTCTACTAGAGCACACACTGCATTTTTTCTGGCGTTTTTGACCTATTGGTCTGGGAGGTATTTTATCAGGGAAATGTTGCTCGGAGAGTCTACTACAGACATCGGATCTAATATTTTCTGGTGGGCCGCTGGGGTATAGAAGTGTGGTGACGATATTTAAGGGTTTGGGGTTTACTGTGGAATTTCAATCTATGACATAGGTATGGTATATGGGCAAATGAAAAAAATAGAGGGCAACTTTTTGATTGGCTGTGTCCAAGGGACACAGCGATCACAGATATTCCCGGCTGCGCATCCGCGATTGCGGGCTGGGATCGCGCAAAGGGGCGGATGTCCATGGACGTCCGCCGGGCAATTGGGATCCGCGCTGTAGCCATCTTTCGGCTATAGCGCGGATCTGAACTGGTTAATAAAATCAGATTTAACCACTTGCCGACTGCCAACCGCAGGTTGACGGTGACAAAGTGGTGCGATATCGCAAATCGGCGTCATCTGACGGCGGCTGCCAGATCGCTCACTATGTTCGGGGAGGGCCAGGGAGCGGGTGCGGCGGCCTCGATCGTCGCCGGCTACCCGCAATGCCCCCCCCGGAGTGAAAGAACGGAGGTCCGTGTAAGTAAACACGGACCTCCGTTCTGTGAGAGGGGGAAGTGCTGTGATCACAGCCTTCCTCTACATGGAAGCTGTGATCACTTCTCTTCCCCTGCTAGGGCAGTCCCCCCACAGTAAGAACACGCCCAGGGAACACAGTTAACCCTTAGAGCGCCCCATGCAGGTTAACCCCTTCACTGCCAATGACATTTACACATTAATCAGTGCATTTTTATAGCACTGATCGCTGTATAAATGCCAATGGTCCCAAAAAAGTGTCAAAATGGTCCGACATGTCCGCCCCAATATCGCAGTACCGCTAAAAATCGCAGATCGCCGCCATTACTAATAAAAAATAAATAAAAACCCCAAAAATTAATTCTCATCATCCGTAAACGCGGCCACTTTTGCACAAACCAATCAATAAACGGCGATTGCAATTTTTTTTTATCGCAAATATGAGGAAGAATATAAATCGGCCAAAAACGGTGAAAAAAAAATTTTTTTTTATATTTTTTTTTTTTTTGGATTTGTATTTTAGCAAAAAGTAAGAAATTTGTTTTTTTTTGCAAAATTGTCGCTCTTATTTTGTTTATAGCGGCGATCAGAAATGACGCAGCGATGATCAAATACCACCAAAAGAAAGCTCTGTTTGTGGGAAAAAAAGGACGCAAATTTTGTTTGGGTACAACGTCGCACGACCGCGCAATTGTCAGTTAAAGCGACGCAGCGCCGAATCGCAAAAAGGGCTCTGGTCCTAAAGTGGGAAATCCTTCCGGGGCTGAAGTGGTTAAATGAAATGTGCCCAGCACTTTCTGCCTGCATCTATTTATTAGTGGGCAGCTGCTGAGAAAATCTTGCAAATTCGAATGCTGCCTGTAAGGAAGTTTATATATATATATATATATATATATATTATAATTATTATTTTTCACTAGTATCCCAAAGGTAAAAAATGTTCTCCAAGGAATATTGAAATACATTCAGTTCAATTTTCTTTGACCTCTCCCTATTTTAACCACATCCGTACTGGGCACGAAAACCCCCTTCCTGTCCAGGCCATTTTTCAGCTTTGAGCGCTATCACACTTTGAATGACAATTACTCAGTCATGCAACACTGTACCCATATGAAATTTGCGTCCTTTTTTCACACAAATAGAGCTTTCTTTTGGTGGTATTTAATCACTAGGGTTTTTTTTATTGTATGTGCTATAAATAAAAAAAGAAAATTTTGTGAAAAAATACCTTTTTCTTTGTTTGTCATAAAATTTTGCAAATTAGTAATTTTTCTTTGTAAGCTATGGTGCCAATTATTGAAAATTGATCACACCTGATATACTGACTGCCTATCTCATTTGTTGAGACCCTAACAAGCCAGGAAAATACAAATACACCCCAAATGACCCCTTTTTGGAAAGTAGACCTTCCAAGGTATTTAGTAAGAGGCATGGTGAATTTTTTGAAGTTGTAATTTTTCCCACAATTGTTGAAATATTAAGATTTTTCTTTTCTTTTTTTTCTCAAAATTGTCATTGTAACAGGCTATTTCTCACACTCAGCTTATGCATACCAGAAATTACGCCCCAAAACACATTCTGCTACTCCTCCTGAGTATGGCGATATCATGTCTGTGACTTTTTCACCACCTGGCCACATACAGAGGCTCAAAATGCAGGGAGCACCGTCCGGTATTCTAGGGACATAAACTACACATCTAATGTCATGACGACCTATCACAATTTTGAAGGCCCTGGAGCACCAGGACAATGGAATTGCCCACAAAATTACCCCATTTTGGAAAGCAAACACCCCAATGTATAATCTATGAGGCATAATGAGTCCTTTGAATGGTTCACTTTTTTCTAGTAGTTTTTGGAAAATGTGGGGAAAAAATGAAAACGCTTTTATTTTTACACAAAATTGTCCATTTATAAGATATTTCCAACACATAGCATGTAAATAGCAAAAATGACACCCCAAAATACATTCTGCTACTCCTACGGAGTATGGCGATACCATGTGTGAGACTTTTACAGGTGATGTTTACTCATGGGTGTGACGGTCACTGACAGGTGATTGGCGATGGTCACTGATGGGTGACTGGTGGTGGTCACTGATGGGTGACCGGTGACTGGTGGTGGTCACTGATGGGTGACTGGTGTCTGGTGGTGGTCACTGGGTGACTGGCGGTGGTCACTGATGGGTGACTGGCAGTGGTCACTGATGGTTGACGGGTGACTGGCGGTGGTCACTGATAGGTGACTGGTGGTGGTCACTGATAGGTGATGGGTGACTGGCGCTGGTCACTGATGGGTGACGGGTCTCTGGTGGTGGTCACTGATGGGTGACGGGTGACTGGTGGTGGTCACTGACGGGTGACTGGTGGAGGTCACTGATAAGTGACGGGTGACTGGCGGTGATCACTGATGGGTGTCACTGATGGATGACGGGTGACTGGTGGTGGTCACTGATGGGTGACTGGCGGTGATCACTGATGGGTGTCGCGTGTCTGGCGGTGGTCACTGAATGGTGACGGGTGTCTGGCGGTGGTCACTGATGGGTGACGGGTGTCTGGAGGTGGTCACTGATGGGTGACGGGTGTCTGGAGGTGGTCACTGATGGGTGACCGGTGTCTGGTGGTGGTCACTAATGCGTGACGGGTGACTGGCGGTGGTCACAGATGCGTGACAGGTGACTGGCAGTGGTCACTGATGGGTGACGGGCGACTGGCGGTGGTCACTGATGGGTGACGGGTGACTAGCGGTGGTCACTGATGGGTGACGGGTGACTAGCAGTGGTCACTGATGGGTGACGGGCGACTGGCGGTGGTCACTGATGGGTGACGGGTAACTGGCGGTGGCCACTGATGGGTGACGGGTAACTGGCGGTGGTCACTGATGGGTGACGGGTGACTGGCGGTGATCACTGATGGGTGACGGGTGACTGGCGGTGGTCAGTGACGGGTGACTGGCGATGATCACTGATGGGTGACAGGCCACAGTCGCTGATGGGTGACAGGCCACGGTCGCTGATGGGTGACAGGCCATGGTCGCTGATGGGTGACAGGCCACGGTCGCTGATGGATGACATGCCACGGTCACAAACGGGTGACATGCCACGGTCACTGACGGGTGACATGCCACAGTCACTGACGGGTGACAGGTGCACTTTATGATGGCAGTCTGATGACATAGTTTCTAGTGTGAGGAGAGAAGAGCTGGTAACAGTAAGTTACCACTCTGTTTACATTGGATGTGATTGGCTGTGAAGGAGATCACAGCCGATCACAAGGCAACAGCCGCCGGCCGGCGGTTGATACCAGTGTCGGTGATAGGCAGTGTTCCCTGGGAACACACCGACACGCACGCGCAGCATGCTCCCGATCGCGCGCATGTGCCGTGCGAATGGGGGGACGTGCCATTTGTGATCACATGGTAGACAGCCATAACTAATGCCTGTTCACCCCAGTTGGTGATGCGGTGTGTCCTGGGGACATGCTGACACCGACAGAGCCGGGATGCGCGCGCCCGATCGCGCGCAATCCTGGCTTAAAGAGGCGACATCATATGACGTCCCAGAACAATAGCCGTTCCGCCCCACCGTCATTTGATGGTGGGCGGACGGCAAGCGGTTAAGTTACGTAGAAAGATTCCAGAAAGCTGTATTTGTTAATGTTTTTCAGTCTATTCTTCAGTTGTTAGCATTTCCCGACGCTTGGACAATGCAAGAACAGACGTACATGCAAAGTGTGTACTTTCCTTGCTGATAAATACATTTGTCTTTCCTAGTTTTAAAACCAGTTGGTTCCTTTTTACCTTTTTAATCTACCATTTGTTGTGCTTATGAGGATAATTTTCGTGTCACGAATCAGGGTAAAGGGCCAATGACAGCGACCCTTTACCACGTGATCACTATCCAATGGATGGAGTGATCACTTGTAAGCAAACCGGAGCATGTCCAGTTCAGCTCCTCCCCTCTCCTCATGCCGATCGGTACAGCATGTGAGGAGAGGAGGGAGCGGGTGCAGCAGCACTGTTGGCTGAATCTGAAGTGCCCACAGTGCTGCTCTTTGCCCATCCCTGGCTCATCCATGTATCACCCCTGGCTTATCCATCCCTGGCTCCACCATCCCTGGCTCACCCATCCACCATCCCTGGCTCACCCATCCACTATCCCTGGCTCACCCATCCACTATCCCTGGCTCACCCATCCACCATCCCTGGCTCATCCATCCACCATCCCTGGCTCATCCATCCCTGAGTCATCCATACTCAATCCCTGGCTCATCCATCCCTGAGTCATCCATACTCAATCCCTGGCTCATCCATCCCTGAGTCATCCATGCTCAATCCCTGGCTCATCCATCTCTGGCTCATCCATGGTCCATCCCTGTCTCATCCGTCCACATCCATGCTCCGTCCCTGGCTCATCCATCCAAATCCATGCTCCATCCCTGGTTCATCCATCCACATCCATGCTCCATCCTTGGCTCATCCCTCGACATCCATGTTCCTTCCCTTTTTTTTTTTTTTTTCCACCTCAGTCTTTCGCCAATTCTCATATTTTCATACTGGTTTTATCAATCCAGTATTGGCTACTTCACATCATTTATGGAAAAATAGGATGCACATAAAATTTTTATTCATGCAGTGTAGCATATAATGTTTTTGCCTTTTTCCCCAATTATCTGTTTAACCCCGACTCTTCCTATCTACACCATCTTCTCTCTCCTATATTAGGCTTAAGACAACAAGGCGTAGATATGCCAATTTAACCTTCCATCCGCTCGCCCCTTTCACACCAACACACACACTCCCTTTCAGTTAGAACACTCTTTATTGCCTTGATATATTTCTGTGTCGTTATTTCTAGTGCTACCATCCATTTCACTCTCTACCCCCTATCGTACCCTTTGCCCATTGCTTCCATCTGTCCCAATAATGTACACTGTTTCCTCTTTTTTTTTTTTTTTGTATATGTTCTTCATTCACAATCACTTTATCTACTTCTTTAACCCAGTTTTCTAACGATGGGGGGTTTACCGCTACCCAGTTTTGGGCGATTAATTTTCGTGCAAGGAATAGGCACCTGATTATTGGTATTTGCTTTTTATATGGCATCTTATCTTTTGTGATGTAGCCCACTATACATAGTTTTGGAGTATTTTCAAGCTCGATCTCAAATATTTTGTTTATTGTTTCAATTATTGCTGTCCAATATCTATACAACTTTGGACATCTCCAAAACATGTGTATTAAGTTGCTATTCTCTTCCCCACATCTCGGGCATTTTTGGTCCGGTCTATAGCCAATTCTAAAAAGTCGCAATGGCATGTGGTAGGCCCTGTGTATAAGCATCAGGTGTGAATCTCTCTGGGATGGCGACAGAGAAACTAGTGGGCACATCTCCAGTATCCTCATCCATTGTTCTTCCGTGATTCCACCCACATCTCTGTCCCATTTCTCCTGACTTATTTGTTCCTTGGCTACGTTCCTTATGCCCTCACTTATTTGTCCGTAGATTTCCGTTATAACCCCCTTTGCTTGTATTTCGTTTATTAATTTAGTCATTTTATTTAATTCACACCATTCTAGTCTTGTACTATTAAACTGTCTCTCCAGTGCATGTTTTAGCTGCAGATATGTATAGAAAGACTTATTAGTTACCCCGTACTCTTCTAGTAGTTCTTGAAATGTTTTTAGGTTTTCCTCTTTGTACAGCTGGGTAAGCCTTAACACTCCTTCACCTGCCCATTCTCTATTGCGTTCTATTTTTAATATTTCTTGTAAATTATTATTGTCCCATATTGGGGAGTAGCTTGTAAATCCTTGGTATCCCAATGCTTTCTTTATTTCCTCCCATATCTTAATAGTCAATTTACGAGTGGGGGTCTCATGTGGGGTTTGCCCTGCCTCCAATACTTCTATACCAGCCTTATGTTTTGTTTCATCCATTATTAGTTTCATATTCGTATCGCCACCCTCTGTGGTGTTGCAGCCCCTCAGGTGCACCGCCTGTGCCGCCAAGAAGTAACTCCATGGGTGTGGTATCGCTAGTCCACCCCTGCACCTGGGGCGCTGCAGCACCCTCAGCCCAATCCTGGCCTGTCTCCCTTTCCATATTAATTCCCTGAATAATACCTCCACTCTCTGAAACCACCCCTTCGCCACCCATACTGGTGAGTTCTGCAGTGCATAGATCAGTTGGGGAAGCCAAATCATTTTTATCAAATTGCATCTACCCGCCACAGACAGTGGAAGTCTTCTCCATACTCGGCTCTTTTCTTTGAATTTCTTTAATAATTCCTCTAAGTTGTCTTTTATATAATGTCTTGGGTTCTTGGTGATATACACTCCTAGATATTTTATTTTATCTGTTTGTTGTATATTTGCTAACCTATTTGTTATATTGGTTTTATCGATTGGCATTAAATACGATTTTCCCCAATTTATTCGCAATCCCGAAATTTTCTCATATTTCTCTGTTAGTTTCAGGACAGCTTCTAGTGTGGTCTGTGTGTTGCTTAAGAACATTAGTAGATCGTCAGCATATAGAGCTACTTTCTCCTCCCCTGATTTTCTTTGGAAGCCTTTGATCTCACTGGAGGCTCTGATGGCTATTGCTAGCGGTTCTATCGCCAATGCGAATAGCATCGGCGACAGCAGGCATCCCTGTCTTGTTCCGCGTGTCAGTGTGAACGGTTCCGAGACTTGATTATTTGTTTTTACCCTTGCTCTTGGCTTAGCGTATAACATTTTCAACCAGCCCGTAAAATCTGGACCGATGCCAAATCTGTCCATCACCTGCCACAGATAGTGCCACTCCACTGTGTCAAATGCCTTGTTTATATCTAAAGCTAGAATTGCTTTATGCCCTTCCTCAAGTGTTGGTAGTTGCATGTTTAAATACACTCTTCTAATGTTCGTATATGTAGCGCGTCCTGGCATAAAACCAGATTGATCAGGGTGTATATATTTGGAAATTATTTTGCCTAGTCTAGCAGCCAAGACACTGGCTAGAATCTTAACGTCGGCTCCTAAAAGGGAGATTGGCCTATATGATGTTACATTCTTATGATCCTTTCCCTCTTTTGGAAAGACTTTAATTGTCGATTCCGTCATTGACTCAGGTAATCCACCCTCCTCCTTCACTTTTTTTAATACCTTCAAAAGTGTTGGGACGAGCATAACCCCCATATTTTTTATAGACTTCAATAGGGAGTCCATCTGGCCCCGGCGCTTTCTGGTTTGCCATTTTCTTGATTGCATCCCATAGTTCTTGTTCCGTTAGTGGGGCCTCTAAACTATCTCTATCCTCAGCTGAGAGCCGCGGGATTTCCATTCCAGATAGCAAGCCCCGCGTCTCTGTCTCCGAGTTCTGCCCCTGCGTGCTATATAGGGTCTCATAGAAGTTCTTCAATTCTCTGTTTATTTCTTGGCCTGCCGTTATGGTCCTACCCTCTCCCGTCTTTATTGCTGTTATGTTACTCACACCTTTATTGCTTTTTACTAAGATTGCTAATAGGTGGCCTACACTTTCCCCCTCCTCGAAGTCTCGTTGCCTAAACCTGCGTCTAGCTTCTGCCTTATCTAGTTGGATCTGACAATATTCCTCTTGTGCTTTTACCCATATCTGACGTTTCTCCCCTGTTGGGTCTTGGATATAGATTTTTTCGGCTTCTACCGTTCTATTCCTTGCTCTATTTACACACTCTCTGGTCTGTTTTTTTTGCATCTAGCTATCTCCTGTATCATTATGCCTCTAATATAGGCTTTAAGGGAGTCCCAAACTATTCTCAATCCTGTTGTACCTTCGTTTTTGTTCAGGAATTCTTTTATCTGTTCACCAACCTCTTCTGGATTGCTAATTATTCCGAGCCATTGGGGATTTAACCTCCACTCTCTATATCCATAATTTACATCCCGTCTGATCCCTACTATCAGGGGAGAATGATCTGAAATCCCTCTTGCAGCATAACTGATGCTTCCCAGTTGTTCATACATCATCTCATTCCCTATTGCCATATCGATCCTAGACAGGGAGCGATATGTCTTGGAGTAGCACGAGTATTGCTGTTCAGAGGGATTTCTAGCTCTCCATAAATCCTTCCAATCCATTTCTTCTACAATCCGCGCTAGTACACTCTTCTCTTTTGGGGTAGCATTTTTTTTTTTTTTGGAAATCTGTCAATATTTTCAGACATGACTCCATTAAAATCTCCTACCACTAGGATCTGGATCCCAGGTTTGTCCGAGGTGAAGGCAATCAGTTTAGTCAAAACATCGGGTTTAAAGGGTGGGGGTATATATATATTAGCCAATATTAACTCTTTCCCTTCTATCGTACAATATAAAAAGATGTATCTGCCTTCTTTATCCTTTTTGACTATTCTGCTCTCAAAAGCGACCCCTGTTTTTACTATGACGCATACACCCCGCGAATATGCGGAGTGTGTTGAGTGATACAGTTGTTGATAGTGGGGGTGTGTCTCTCCTTCCCCTTTTGTTTTGCTACCACTCCGGGACTTCTGTATTGTGCACTTGTGTTCCCTTTTAGTGTTGTGTTCCTACTTTGTTTCTTACTTCTAGTAATGGTGTCCCTCTCTTTCACTCTTTGCTTCCTTACCTCTTTACCATTCACTCTACTCTCTTCACCTGTACACACACGACCCCACTGGGGTCCACCTGTTGGGCTTTTTTTGTGACCACGCTCATCCACAACCCCCGTACCCCTCCCCCTCCCCCCACCCACACACCCGCCCACCCAATCTTTCCCCATTTTCCCTATATTCTGCCCCATATGGCACATTACCATAAACCCACCATACCACCTACCACTACACAAAAAAAAAGAACAAAAAAAAAAACACCCACCCGGCAACCCACCTCCCTTCCCCCTTTAAATATTGTGTAAGGATTGGCTATAGTGGTTTGACACAGCGTCCAGCGGCCGTTATTTAAATTTTCTTAAGTTCCTCCTGATGCCTGGGGTTTCTTTCTATTCTTTCCCAACCAGTGCAGCGCCTCTTCTGTAGTATTGAAGAAAATTATTTCACCCTGCACTTCTATCCGTAGTCTCGCTGGGTATAGCATCGCATATGTGATTTTTAATTCTTGAAGCCTTTTTTTTTATATCCGCATATTTTGCCCGTTTCTTTTGTACCTCTGGTGAATAGTCCGGATAGATTGAAATCCTGTTTCCGTTAAAGGTTAAAGTCCCCTTCTCTCTTGCCTTCCGCAGAATCATCTCTTTATCTCTGAAAAAAAGAATTTTGATCATAAATGTTCTTGGGTTACCCCCTGGTGGCGGGGGTCGGAATGGTACCCGATGAGCTCTTTCCACCGCAAAAAACGCAGAGAATACCTCCCTTCCAAAATTTCCAGTTAACCAGTTTTCGATAAATTCTATAGGGTTTGCACCCTCGCTTCTTTCCGGGAGCCCCATTATTCGCAGATTGTTTCTGCGCAATCTGTTCTCCATATCTTCCATTTTAACTATATATGGATCTATTTTCTTTCCCAGGAACTGCGTTTCGGTCTTTATTGGGCTCATGTCATCTTCTAATTGGCTGATCCGTCCCTCCATTTCCTTCAGTCTTTCCTGCGTTTTCTGTGCGTCGTGCCTGATCAAGCCGATTTCCTCCTTAAGGCCCTTCAGTTGTTCATTCAGCTCCTGTACCATTGATTTGCATGTATTTATTGCCTCCAACACTTCCCGCATAGTCGGCTCCACCCCGCTGTCCGTTTTCTCTGCCATTGTTGTTGCTGGGGGTTCTGGTTTTTGGTCTCCCTTTATCACTTTTGTTTGACTTTGCCGCGTTACCGATCCACTCGTAATTTTAGTTTGTTTTGTAGGGGTACCCCCCCTTTCACTGGGGAGTGGGCAGGTTTTTCCTGTGCAGTGGTTGTTGGATTCTTCTTTTCTTTTCCTTTTTCTTTAACCATGCTTTATTTACGCCACAAACCCGGTAGGGTCCTTGTCGTCCTTTTCGTTCTTCTCGTTAGTGCGGGGCTGTTGGGCTATCAAATGACCCAGGGATATTAAACAGATTTCGGCAATTTCCAACTATGCCCACCTATCTTAAGAACCCTCAGCGTCCTCCTCGTACCAGGTTCGTTTCTGAGGGCTCGTTTCTGATTAGGTGTGTAAATTGATGTATGGGGAAGCCAGCCAGCTGGCCTTCCCAAACCTGACTCTCGCGGCGTTTGTATGACAGTGCGGCTTACTGACTTGTACCCCAGCACGTACCTGCCTCGCCGCCGGTCTCTTTATAGTGCGGGGGGGGGCACCCGCCAATAGCTGGCTGTTTTCAGTTCTGTTGGCCCCGTTTCCGCCACTCCCGACTAGTTTCCTTTTATATGCTTCATTAAATATTTGTACTGGTGGGGGGATGGGGGCACCATGCATGCATGGAGACAAAAATGGCTAAAGGTGCGGCGATTGAGTCAGCAAGGACCTGTTAGCCCTTCTCCTCCGACACTAAGGGGCAGAGGTAGTCACAGGCACTTGTTGTCCGCTATAGTGGTTAAGATTCACTTAGCACCCTATTAACCAGTAAACCGTTCTTAGGGGTTTAGGCTGGGGTAAACTCTCACCCTCAATCCCCCCACTAACTGACATCAAATGGAAGTAGCAATTTAAGAAGAGGGTTATAGTTGGCTCTGCACTTTTTACCAGTTAATATAGTAAAGCACCATACCTCTGAGGCTTGCCATACCTCCCTTCATACCCGCTCTTTACTTTGTCCTGTAGTTAGTTGACGGGCAGTTGATTTTCCCTTGTAGCCGAGCAGGTCCTCAGCTCTCGCTCTTACACCGCAGCTCCAATCGGTTCTATCTGAGGAGATCCAAGTCGGCCTACCTGAATGCCTCCGAGGCGTCCACGGTGTCTGGCTTGTATCCAAGTTACATGTTACTCCTCCACGCTTGATGGCTCGGCTCGAGTAGGCGGCGGCTTGTTGTTACCGAGCAGTTGAGTTGTCAAGCGGCACACTGCTGGGAGACGGAGCGCGGCTCTGTGTATGCCGGTGCTCGGCTGCATCCCACTAACCACGGCATCCTAGGCAGGGGGAGAGACGCGGGCTGCCCTGCACCTTCCGATCACCTACACATCCGGTCACGCCCCCCCTGGTTCATCCATCCACATCCATGCTCCATCCTTGGCTCATCCCTCGACATCCATGTTCCATCCCTGGCTCATCTGTCCACATCCATGCTCCATCCCTGGTTCATCCATCCACATTCATGCTCATCCATGCTTTATCCCTGGCTCATTCATGCTCATCCATGCTCCATTCCTGGCTCATCCATCCACATTCCTGCTCATCCATGCTCCATCCCTGGCTCATCCATCCACATGCATGCTCCATCCCTGGCTTACCTATCCACATCCATGCTCCATCCCTGGCTAATCATTTCACATTCATGCTCATCCATGCTTTATCCTTGGCTCATCCATCCTCATTCATGCTCCATCCCTGGCTCATCCATCCACATTAATGCTCCATCCCTGGTTCATACATCCACATTCGTGCTCATCCATGCTCCATCCCTGGCTCATCCATCCACATTAATACTCCATCCCTGGTTCATACATCCACATTCGTGCTCATCCATGCTCCATCCCTGGCTCATTCATGCTCATCCATGCTCCATCCCTGGCTCATCCATCCTCCATGGTCATCCACCCCCATCCATGCCACATCAGTACTCATCCATGCTATTACAGAACCCATCAGTGACTCACAAAAGTGTAATAGGTGGTCAAATTAGATTTGAAATGTATGACCCTAGAACACCTGATGGTATGTTGGGCCTCTGTATGTGGCGAGGCTGTGGAAAAATACTCACACGTATCGCTTTACTCAGTAGGAGGAGTAGAATGTGTTTTAGGGTGAAGTTGCAAGAATGCATATTGTGTGTGTGTGTGTGTGTGTGAGAAATAACCTGTTATGACAATTTTGTGGAAAGAAAAAAAAACTTAATTTTGCAAAGAATTGTGGGAAAAAAAATTACAACTTCAGAAAACTCACCATGCCTCTTATTAAGTACCTTGGACTGTCTCCTTTCTATAAAGGTGTCATTTGGGAGGTATTTGTGCTTTCCTGTCTTGTTAGGGTCTCAAGAAATGAGAAAGGCCGTCAGTACATCAGGTGTGATCAATTTTCAATGATTGGCACCATAGGTTGTAGACTCTATAACTTTCACAAAGACCAAATAATATGCACTTATTTGTGTTATTTTTATAGCAGTATAAATTTTGGCCAAAATCATTTATAGCGCAAAAAATAAAAAACCCAGTGGTGATTAAATACCACCAAAAGAAAGCTCTATTTGTGTGAAAGAAGGACAAAAATGTCATATGCGTACAGTGTTGCATGACGGAGTAATTGTCATTCAAAATGTGAGAGCACTGAAAGCTGAAAATTGGTCTGATTAGGAAGGGGGTTTGAGTGCTCAGTGGTCACATGATTAAGATATTGGATCAATTAATATGAACACAGACTAAAAATAGGAGATGTATTCACTAGACATGTATTCATGCAAAGATAGTTTATATATTGGTTGACAGAAACAATTATAACACAAAATTTTGAATATTAATTGTAAAACCCGCTAATGGGAGTGTTATACTCTCAGCCCTGGAAGGATTTGCCCCCTTCCTGACCAGAGCACTTTTTGAAATACGGTACTGCATCGCTTTAGCTGACAATTGCGCGGTTGTGCGATGTTGTACCCAAACAATATTGACGTTTTTTTCCCACAAATAGAGCTTTCTTTTGGTGTTATTTGATCAGTTTTTATTTTTTTGCGCTATAAACAAACAAAGAGCGACAATTTTGAATAAAAACAAACTTTTTTTTAACTTTTTGCTACAGTTGTATGCAAAAGTTTACGAACCCCTGCCAATTTCCATGATTGTCATTTATAAATATTTGGGCGTTTGGATCAGCAATTTAATTTTGATATACCAAATAACTGAAGGACACAGTAATATTTCAGTAGTGAAATGAGGTTTATTGGATTAACAGAAAATGTGCAATATGCATCAAAACTAAATTAGACAGGTGCATAAATTTGGGCACCCCTACATTAAAATCACATCAATATTTAGCAGAGCCTCCTTTAGCAGAAATAACAGCCTCTAGATATGCAATTAGCAGACCTCCAGCTGTTGCAAAACTACAAGTCCCATCATGCCTCTGCCTCTGGGTATCATGCCTGTGGCTGTCAAGAGTCTTGCTATGCCTCATGAGAATTGTAGTTCTGCAACAGCTGGAGGTCCGCTAATTGCATATCCCTGCTCTAGATGCTTCCTATAGCCTGTAATGAGTGTCTGGATTCTGGATGAATGTATTTTGGACCATTCCTCCTTACAAAACATCTCCCGTTCAGTTAGGTTTGATGGTTGCCGAGCATTCAAATCACCCCACAGATGTTCAATGATATTCAGGTCTGGGGACTGGGATGGCCATTCCAGAACATTGTACTTGTTCCTCTGCATAAATGCCCGAGTAGATTTTGAGCAGTGTTTTGGGTCGTTGTCTTGTTGAAATATCCAGCCCCGGTGTAACTTCAACTTTGTGACTGATTCCTGAACATTATTCTCAAGAATCTGCTGATATTGTGTGGAATCCATGCGACCCTCAACTTTAACCAGATTCCCAGTAACGGCACTGGCCACACAGCCCCACAGCATGATGGAACCTCCACCAAATTATACTGTGGGTAGCAAGTGTTTTTCTTGGAACGCTGTGTTCTTTTGCCACCATGCATAACGCCCCTTGTTGTGACCAAAAAACTCAATCTTTGTTTCATCTGTCCACAGCACCTTATTCCATTTGAAGCTGGCTTGTCCAAATGTGCATTTGCATACCTCAAGCGACTCCGTTTTTGGCGTGTGTGCAGAAAAGGCTTCTTTCGCATCTCTCCCATACAGCTTCTCCCTGTGCAAAGTGCGCTGAATTGTTGAACGATGCACAGTGACACCATCTGCAGGAAGTTGATGTTGTAGGTCTTTGGAGGTGGTCTGTGGGCTGTTTTTGACCATTCTCACCATCCTTCACCTTTGCCTCTCCAATATTTTATGTGGCTGCCACTTCTGGCCTTCACAAGAACTGTGCCTGTGGTCTTCCATTTATTTCCTCACAGTGGACACTGACAGCTTATATCTCTGCAATAGCTTTTTGTAGCCTTCCCCTAAACCATAATGTAGAACAATCTTTGTTTTCAGGTCATTTGAGAGTTGTTTTGAGGCTCCCATGTTGCCACTCTTCAGAGGAATGTCAAAGGGAACAACAACTTGCAATTGGCCACCTTAAATATCTTTTCTCATGATTGGATGCACCTGTTTATTAAGCTCAAGGCTTAATGAGCTCACCAAACCAATTGTGTGTTCCAATTAATTAGTGATAAGTAGTTACAGGTATTCAAATACACAAAATGACAAGGGTGCCCAAATTTATGCACCTGTCTAATTTTGTTTTGATGCATATTGCGCATTTTCTGTTAATCCAATAAACCTCATTTCACTACTGAAATATTACTGTGGCCTTCAGTTATTTGATAGATCAAAATGAAATTGATGATCCAAACACCCAAATATTTATAAATGACAATCATGGGAATTGTCAGGGGTTCCTAAACTTTTGCATACAACTGTATAATACATATCCAAAAAGAAAATATAAAAAAAAAAATGTATTCCTCAGTTTAGGCCGCTATATGCAATTTTTTTACCAAAAATATATATTGATTGGGTTGCGCAAAAGTTATTGCATTTATAAACTATGGGAATAGATTTATTGCATTTTTATTATTGTTATTTTTCTACTAGTAATGGCGGTGATCTGTGATTTTTAGCGGGACTGCGATATTGTGGTGGACAGAGCGGACATTTTTGACACTTTTTTGGGACCACTGACTGGCCGGCAAGTGGTTAAATTACACAGAAATGATACAATTCCCCTGTAGAATCAATAACTAAGTAAAAATGACGATTAGACAGAATGTCTATATTTCACTAATTTAACCGTGACTATACTGCAGGTAAGTAAGTGATTAATAATGTGAAATAAAATTAGACGTTTGTCAATAGAAACTATAACAATTACAATGAAAAATTGAAGCTTAGAGAAAAATTTAGAAGGCAGTTATCGATTTGAGAGAAATGGTTATCCAACTATATATAATAATAAATATTTAAGAGAACACAAATTAATATACGGTAAGGATCAATATAACGTAGCCTTTACCCTTTCCAGAATGGCTGCTGGCTTGAAATAGTGGCTACCAGAATTCTAAGATGGCTGCCATTTAAGGCAGATCTACGTCTTGCATCCTCAGAGGTTCAGAGTATAAAGTGTAAAGGAATCTTCATGTATATGGAATTCTGAGTTGATGAATGGAGTGTGTGTGTCTGATTGAGTGTCCCTCCATAGCATCTAACTTGATCCCATATACCATTTTTGATAATAGGCCCATAAAATGATATATTCCTAGCCCAAGGTGCATCTTCTCTTCCATTGGTTGAAAGATCTAACGATTACCTTTTTGTAGATTTAGGTAATCTCTCAACCACCAGGCGTGTTCAAGGGCAGAAATACTTCTTCTGAAATATCTTCTAAGTACTGTAATATGTTCAATCTTCATAATTTGTTGCTGGTATATATATATATATATATATATATATATATATATATATATATATAAATTCTGGTCACCAGTACAATATGAGGGTACAATTATATAGATTAATATCCCACAAAATTACTGAATAGGAATTGTGTTTTACCCATATAGCTACTATATTTATGCATCTAGGTAAAAACACACGCTTTATGTATATCTCCTATATTTCTGTAGACATGGTTAAGATATATATTTGTCATTCACAACAATGATTGGTTATACTTAAAACAATTATTACTTTGAATATGCTCTACATCAAAATCATATATATTTTTATCTCATAATAGAGTAATCATTGGGTCAGTAGACACTGAAATCATAACTGGATCTAGGACCTGGAATAGAATATATAATTTGAATGACTTCTGATCATATATATTTTGAAATACCACTAGGTAGAAATAATTCAGATGTCTCCTTGAGTTGTCTAAAATGAACTTTGGACAGCCTTACTGATTGTTTAGACAGAGTTTAAATGGATAAACAACTCTCTTCACAATAGGTTTTTCACAAAGAACCAAAGATATTTACATTTTTGGGTTGTTAAATAAGACAACCTGATAACACTAAGACAAACCGAAAAGGCGGAGGACAAGTCCTCCTCAGCCTGATGGGTTGCCCCCACCCGGGTTTCGGGTGGGGGGACATCTTCTGGGGTTCGCAGACTGGTGGCTGGCTCACATTTCCGACCGCTGGGTCCGGGAAGTGGTGTCCACCGGGTACAGGATAGAGTTCATATCTCTACCCCCAGACAGGTTCTTCCCATCAAATTTAGGGCTCCCGCAGGAACGCCGGGAGGCCCTCCTTGGGGCTGTACAAGCGCTCTCAGACCAGGGGGTGATCGTACCAGTGCCCCCAGAAGAGAGGTTTCGAGGGTTCTACTCAAATCTTTTCGTGGTTCCCAAAAAAGGGGGGGGTTCGGCCCGTACTGGACCTGAAGGCCCTGAATCGGTATGTCAGGGCACGGAAATTCCGGATGGAATCTGTCCACTCGGTCGTGGCCGCCCTTCATCGAGGGGAATTTTTGGCGTCCCTGGACATCAGGGATGCGTACCTCCATGTACCCATTCATCCACGCCATCAGCGCTTCCTGCGCTTTGCGGTGGGAGACCTCCATTTTCAATTTGTGGCACTCCCCTTCGGCCTGGCCTCAGCACCTTGAGTCTTCACAAAATTGCTAGCCCCGGTGTTGGCGTTGCTACGACAGAGAGGCATTGCGGTAGTGGCATACCTGGATGATCTGCTCCTGCTGGCGGAGTCCGCCTCGGCTCTGGAGGAGAATGTGGGTATCACAATGACCTCACTGCTGGACTTCGGCTGGTTACTGAACCTACAGAAGTCATCGGTGTCTCCATACCATCGCCTGGAGTATCTGGGTCTAATTCTGGACACCAAGCAGGCGAAGGTTTTCCTCTCTCCGGCCAAGTTGCTGTGTCTGCAGTCAGCAGTGCGCACCCTTTTATCGCACCGTCAATCTTCATTACGGTTCTGTATGCGGGTGCTGGGACTCATGGTCTCGTCGTTCGGGGCGATACCTTTCGTCCCAGAGTCACACTTGTCTACTTCAGCGAGCGATTCTGGCTTGGTGGGACAGGTCCCCACGGTCGTTGGACCTTCTGATCCGTCTGAGCTCCCAGACCAGGGCGTCCCTGACCTGGTGGCTTCAAGACTCGGCCCTAACTCAGGGGAAGACGTTCCTGCCTCTTCAGTGGGTTCCTGCCTCTTCATCACCACCAATGCCAGTCTTTTGGGCTGGGGAGGGATCCTGGGGCATCTATCTGCCCAGGGTCTTTGGTCGGCACAGGAAGCCCGCCTCCCCACCAACGTTCTGGAGCTGAGGGCAATCAGATCGTGCCTTTTCCACTGGACAGTGAGATTGCAGGGTCATCCGATTCAAATTCAATTGGACAATGCCACAGCAGTGGCGTATGTGAACCATCAGGGCGGCACAAGGAGCTCAGCAGCTGCAGCGGAGGCAGCTCTGATACTGCGTTGGGCAGAACTTCACGTCCCGGTGATCTCAGCAATTTACATTCCAGGGGTGGAGAACTGGCAGGCAATCTTTCTCAGTCGCCAGACGCTGGACCAGGGAGAGTGGTCCCTCCACCCAGAGGTGCCCCCTGGAGCCGTTATCGTCTTCTGTACGCCTTCCCTCCGATAAGACTGCTTCCGCAATTGATACGCAGGATAGTGGCGGAGGGGATACCAATTATCCTGGTGGCTCCAGATTGGCCTTGGCGCACTTGGTACGCCG
>BLSH010488406.1:247796-282008 GCA_018402905.1 Glandirana rugosa | reverse complement strand
TGTGGCACTCCCCTTCGGCCTGGCCTCAGCACCTTGAGTCTTCACAAAATTGCTAGCCCCGGTGTTGGCGTTGCTACGACAGAGAGGCATTGCGGTAGTGGCATACCTGGATGATCTGCTCCTGCTGGCGGAGTCCGCCTCGGCTCTGGAGGAGAATGTGGGTATCACAATGACCTCACTGCTGGACTTCGGCTGGTTACTGAACCTACAGAAGTCATCGGTGTCTCCATACCATCGCCTGGAGTATCTGGGTCTAATTCTGGACACCAAGCAGGCGAAGGTTTTCCTCTCTCCGGCCAAGTTGCTGTGTCTGCAGTCAGCAGTGCGCACCCTTTTATCGCACCGTCAATCTTCATTACGGTTCTGTATGCGGGTGCTGGGACTCATGGTCTCGTCGTTCGAGGCGATACCTTTCGCCCAGAGTCACACTCGTCTCCTTCAGCGAGCGATTCTGGCTCGGTGGGACAGGTCCCCTCGGTTGTTGGACCTTCTGATCCATCTGAGCTCCCAGACCAGGGCGTCTCTGACCTGGTGGCTTCGGGACTCGGCCCTAACTCAGGGGAAGATGTTCCTGCCTCTTCAGTGGGTGATCATCACCACGGATGCCAGTCTTTTGGGCTGGGGAGGGATCCTGGGGCATCTATCTGCCCAGGGTCGTTGGTCGGCACAGGAAGCCCACCTCCCCATCAACGTTCTGGAGCTGAGGGCAATCAGATTGTGCCTTTTCCACTGGACAGTGAGATTGCAGGGTCGTCCGATTCGAATTCAATCGGACAATGCCACAGCAGTGGCGTATGTGAACCATCAGGGCGGCACAAGGAGTTCAGCAGCTGCAGCGGAGGCAGCTCTGATACTGCGTTGGGCGGAACTTCACGTTCGGCGATCTCAGCCATTTACATTCCAGGGGTGGAGAACTGGCAGGCAGACTTTCTCAGTCACCAGACGCTGGACCAGGGAGAGTGGTCCCTCCACCCGGAGGTGTTCAAGCAAATTTGCCGCAGATGGGGGACGCCGGACGTGGATCTCATGGCGTCTCGGTTGAATCACAAGGTGGAGACCTTTGTGTCCAGAACGAAGGATCCGTTTGGCAGTGGCCACGGACGCTCTGGTGGCCCCCTGGAGCCGTTATCGTCTTCTGTACGCCTTCCCTCTGATAAGACTGCTTCCGCGATTGATACGCAGGATAGTGGTGGAGGGGATACCAATTATCCTGGTGGCTGCAGATTGGCATCGGCGCACTTGGTACGCCGACGTGGTACAAATGGTGGCAGACATTGGCGGCTCCCGCTGCGAGACGATCTTCTCAGTGGCCCATCTTGCACCCTGCTTTACCCTTGCTGGCTTTGATGGCTTGGCTATTGAGTCCCAGGTGCTAAGGGACAGGGGAGTTGCCGACTCCGTAATCCCTACTTTGTTAAAAGCTCGCAAGTGTACTTCTCGCAAGATTTATCACCGCACCTGGAAGGCTTACATAGCTTGGTGCGAGGCAGAGGGTCATAAACCTCGTTCTTATGTCGTGCCTAGGGTCCTGACTTTTTTGCAACAGGGCCTGAACAAAAAACTGGCTTTGAGTACTCTCAAGGGCCAGATATCGGCACTGGCGATTCTCTTTCAGAGACCTTTAGCTTCGCACTCGTTGATTCGTACCTTTGTACAAGGTGTGCGACATGTGGCGCCTCGGATGAGGACTCCGATGGCTCCGTGGGATCTGAATCTGGTGCTTTCTGTTCTTCAGAAACCACCTTATGAGAATATCAGGGAGATTTCCTTACAACTGCTGTCGCAGAAGGTGGCCTTTTTAGTTGCCATCACTTCCGCCAGACGGGTGTTGGAATTAGCAGCACTATCGTGCAAGTCTCCCTACTTAGTCATGCATAAGGATAAGGCGGTCTTGCGACCCTGTCCTTCCTTCCTTCCGAAGGTGGTTTCTTCTTTTCACATTAATGAAGATATTGTTCTGCCTTCATTATGCCCTCGCCCATCGCACCCAAAGGAGTCTGAGTTGCATGCTTTGGACGTGGTGAGGACCTTACGGGTGTACTTGGCTGCTACAGCTTCTTTTCGAAAAGCTGATGCCTTGTTTGTACTGCCAGAGGGCCCGCGCAAGGGATTGGCGGCCTCGTCGGCTACGATTTCTCATTGGATTAGAAAAACCGTGACCCATGTATATTCTGTTCGGGGCAAGGTTCCCCCTTTTCCAGTCATGGCTCATTCTACCCGGACTGTTAGCACTTCCTGGGCTTTCAGACACCAGACCTCGGTGTCACAGGTGTGCAAGGCGGCCACTTGGGCCTCGGTTCACACTTTCACTAAGTTTTATAAAGTTGATGTGTTTGCATCTTCGAATGCTGCTTTTGGCCGCAAAGTTTTGCAGGCGGCAGTGTAGGCACGTCTGGCGCCTCCTTAGAGGTTCAGTTGGGTACTGTTGTTAGCGTTTACCCACCCCTCTTTTTGACACAGCTTGGGGACGTCCCCACAAGTCATGATGGGCTGCGTCTGTCGGTGAACGATAGGAGAAAAAGGGATTTTATTAAAACCGTAAAATCCTTTTCTCCGAGTTCACTGACAGACGCAGCTCCCACCCCTCGGTGCTCTGTTCTGGTACGGCTTGTGTATGAACTGCTGAGCTATGCTATGAGGGGGTTTATGTAGGAAGAGAGGACGGCCCCCATGGGAGGGGCCAGCTGTTTCTTTTCCCTGCCTAGTTAACTCCTAGTGGGACGAGCATAAACCTCACACGTCATGATGAGCTACGTCTGTCGGTGAACTCGGAGAAAAGGATTTTACGGTAAGTTTTAATAAAATCCCTTTTTTGCAAAGAATTGTGGGAAGAAATTACAACTCCAAAAAACTCGCCATGCCTCTTACTAAATACTTTGGACTGTCTAATTTCCAAAAACCGGTCATTTGGGGGATATTTGTATTTGTATTTGTTAGGGTCTCAAGAAATGAGATAGACCATCAGTACATCAGGTAAGATCAATTTTCAGAGATTGGCACCATAGCTTGTAGACTCTATAACTTCCACAAAGACCAAATAATATACACTTATTTGGGTTATTTTTACCAAAGATATGTAGTAGTATAAATTTTGGGTAAAATTTCTGAAGAAAAATTACTAATTTGCAAAATTTTATAACAGAATCAAAGAAAAATGCATTTTTTTACAAAATGTTTGGTCTTTTTCCATTTATAGCACAAAAAATAAAAACCCCAAAAGAAAGCTCTATTTGTGTGAAAAAAGGACAAAAATTTAATATCGGTACAGTGTAGTATGAGTGATTGTCATTCAAAATGTGAGAGCACTGAAAGCTGAAAAATAGGATTTTTTGACTTACCGTAAAATCCTTTTCTCTGAGTTCATTGACAGACGCAGCCTCTCATTATTGACATGTGGGGTTTATGCAGCTTTCACTAGGAGTGGACTAGGCAGAACGAAGTTCAACTCAAAGCAAGCACAGCCCCTCCCAGGGGGCAGTCCTCACTCGCATAACCCCTCCAACCCTGCTTCAGCAAACCAGTTCGTAGCAAGCAGTACAAACTCAAACAAAGAGGGGTGGGTGCTGCGTCTGTCAATGAACTCAGAGAAAAGGATTTTACGGTAAGTCAAAAAAATCCTATTTTCTCCATCGTTCATTGACAGACGCAGCCTCTCATTCTTGACATGTTGGGAAGTCCCAAAGCAGTGTCACAACGAGGGGTGGGCAACAAGGACAACAGTGCCCAACAAAAGAGTTCTCCGGAAGGTGCCAGACGCGCCTCACACCACAGCCTGCAAAACTTTGCGGCCGAAAGCAGCATCAGAAGAAGCTGCAACATCAACTCTGTAAAACTTAGAAAAAGTGTGCACCGAGGTCAAAGTGGCCGCCTTGCACACCTGAGAAACCAACGCCTGGTGTCGGAAAGCCCAGGAAGTACTAATCGCCCTGGTAGAGTGAGCCGTGACCAGAAAGGGAGGCTCTTGGCCCCCGAACAGCATACGCACGGGTCACTGTCTGATGTATCCAATGTGAAATGGTGGCCGACAGTCCCTTGCGCGGAACATCCACCGCGACATAAAGCGCATCGGACCTTCGAAACGAGGCTGTGGCTGCCAGATCCACTCGCAATGCCCTATCCACATCCAGAGAGTGCAAGGCAACCTCCTTAGGATGAGATGGGCGCGGACACAGCAAAGGAAGGACAATGTCCTCATTGATGTGAAACGAAGAGACCACCTTCGGTAAGAAGGAGGGAGAGGGACGCAAAAGCGCCTTGTCCCTGTGCAGGACCAAGTACGGGGACCTACAGGACAGAGTCGCCAGCTCAGACACCCGCCTAGCGGATGTTATTGCCACCAGAAAGGCCACTTTCTGCGAAAGCAGTTGCAGGGAAATTTCCCTGATATTTTCAAAAGGGGGCTTCTGTAACAGAGAAAGGACCAGATTAAGGTCCCACGGCGTCAAAGGGGACCGAACCTGGGGGGAGACATGACGAACCCCCTGGACAAAGGTACGAATCAGGGAATGCGTCGCCAAGGGACGCTGAAAAAGAATTGCCAGGGCAGAAATCTGCCCCTTAAGCGTGCTCAACGCCAGCTTGTGATCTAGGCCTTGCTGAAGGAAGGCCAGCACCCGAGCCACTGAGAAAGAACAGGGATTCCAACCCCCCGCCTTGCACCAAGCAATGTAGGCCTTCCAAGTGCGCTGATAAATCTTCCGCGAAGTGGCCTTACGCGCCCTGAGCATAGTGGGAATGACGGACTCTGAGACTCCCCTATCCTTTAACACCTGGGACTCAATAGCCGGGCTGTTAAAGCCATTGAGGGTAAAGCAGGGTGCAAGATGGGCCCCTGAGAGAACAGGTCCTCGTGAAGCGGGAGCCGCCAGGGGACGTCAACCACCATCCGCACCACGTCGGTGCACCAAGGATGCCAAGGCCAATCTGGCGCTACCAGAATGGTTGAAATCCCTTCCGCCTCTACCCTGTGCAGCAGGCGCGGGAGTAACGGGAGTGGGGGGAAGGCATAGAGCAGCTGGTACCGAGACCACGGAGCCACGAGGGCGTCTGCCAGTGGATCCCTTGTTTTGCTCACGAAGGCCTGCACCTTCCGGTTGAGCTGGGACGCCAGGAGATCCACGTCTGGCGTGCCCCACCTCTGACAAATCTGGCGGAACACCTCCAGATGCAGGGACCACTCTCCCTGATCCAGCTTCTGGCGACTGAGATAGTCCGCCTGCCAGTTCTCTACGCCCGGGATGTGAACGGCGGAGATTGCCGGCACGTGAAGCTCTGCCCACCGCAGAATGTGGGCCACTTCTGCTGCTGCTGCCGCGCTTCTCGTTCCACCCTGATGGTTCACATAAGCCACCACTGTTGGCGTTGTCTGACTGGACCCAAACAGGATGCCCGTGCAGCCTCCCCGACCACTGGGAGATGAAAAGCCTGATCACCCGCAGTTCCAGCACATTGATCGGGAGACGGGACTCTTCCAGAGACCAACGGCCCTGGGTCGACAACCGCCCCAGAATCCCTCCCCAGCCGTGCAGACTGGCTTCTTTCGTGAACACCGTCCAGTCCAGAGGAAGAAATGTCTTCCCCTGCTCCAAGGTCGGGGCCCGTAGCCACCAGGTGAGGGAGCTTCGAGTCCGGTGATCCAAACTGACCACCCGATCCAGGGAGAGTGGAGACTTGTCCCACCGCAGCAGGATTGCCCGCTGCAGGAGCCGGGCCTGACTCTGGGCATAGGGCACCGCCTCGAAGGAGGAGACCATCAGCCCCACCACCCGCATGCAAAACCTGATAGAGGACCTCCGCTGAGACAGCAGGGCCCGCACCACAGTCCTCCTGTCAGCCGGGTCCTTGAAAGATGGAGAGCACTCCATCGGGATAGTGGTTGCCTTATTCAGTCGGGCCACCGACGGATCCACCGTCAGGGACTTCCACTTCTGCAGCAAGGTATCCTCAAAGGGATAAAGCACAGAAAAACATTTTGGCATGGCGAACTACCCCTAAGGATGCCGTGGCAAATAGGGGAACGCCTTAGGTGCCCGGGCCGACTTATGCGACCCAAAAGCGTACGCGCCCCCGGGGTCGCAGCTGGGCCCAGCTTCAGCATCTCACATACCGCTGAAACCAAGGACCCCACCAGAGCCCCTTCACGAGCCGCAGTGGCCCCCGAGGGCTCCTCCTCTTCATCTGAGGGGTCCCCGAGTTCACCCTCCGACAGCTCTAGGGGGGTCCCCGACACCACGGAGCCCCCTTCCGGCTCTGAGTCCTCCCCAGAGGACAGAGGAGGAGGTGGCCGTTTGATCGATTTTTCCCCGGAGAAGTATCCCTCCAGGAGGGCCGTCAAGGTGTGCAGCGGGACCACTGGTCCAAGCACCGCCTGGTCCCCACCGGAGACCCCTGGCTGGGAAGCCCCAGCTTCAGCTGCCATAGTCCGCACCCCGTGTGGCACCGGAAGGAAAATTACCGCCAAAATGCCCCCACAGTCACTGCATTGGGGCCCTCAGAGGTTCCCACCCACTGCCCCAGGAGCTGTGCTGCTGTAGCTGCCTGTCCCTCTGCTCTCGATCCCCACGTGTAGAAAGCTCTCTCCCGGCCTGTAAGCGCGCCAGAAGGAGCAGGGCCACTCCTCAGTATACATGGACCACACCAAAATGGCCACCATAGGCACTAGAGGCCGAACGCTGCCGTCGGCCACCGCAAAATGGGTACAAGAAAATGGCGGCCATGTATAACACACGGATGGCCACAGGAAAATGGCGGCTGTGCGACCATGCGGCCTGTACAGGAGGATGGCGCCGCTACCCAGAGGGGGACCTACACAGGCAGGGAGGACTACAGCTCCAGTGGGGGGGAGGAGCATCCGAACCGCCCGTCGCCCCCCGGCCTCCGACGGAGGGGGGTGGGGGATCGTACTCACCGCACTGGACGGGCGCAACGGGTAGCCACCCAAGGCAGTCCTGCCACCCCGCCGAAATGGGGGGGAGCTGCCGGCCATGCGGCACCCATGACACGGACACGGGGTGCCCGGTCCTAGGTGCGCTGGTGGGACGTTTAACCCGCCGGCCGCCTCGCACGGAACGAGGCCCGACGTGGCCGACCCTGCGTACAGCCAAGGGTCGGCTCGCATCCGTCGGCCACACTGGTGAGACTCCCTGGATTTAGGATATCCAGCCTGTCACCCAGCTGGCTGCTTGATTGTATTCTTCTATCAGATTTTCTTGAAAAAAAGAAAGTGAAAAAAAGCAACAGGGAACCGCAGATCCCAGCAGGGAGCCAGGTCCAACTCCTTGCACCAGGCATAAAAAACTGGTTTGCTGAAGCAAGGCTGGAGGGGTTATGCTAAGTGAGGACTGCCCCCCTGGGAGGGGCTGTGTTTGCTTTGAGTTGAACTACGTTCTGCCTAGTCCACTCCTAGTGAAAGCTGCATAAACCCCACATGTCAAGAATGAGAGGCTGCGTCTGTCAATGAACGATTGAGAAATTGGTCTGGTTAGGAAGGGGGTTTAAGTGCCTAGTGGTTAAGACCCCTTTCACACTTGTGCAAGTTGTCCTGCGATTTAGGACTGCAAAGTTGCATGACAAGTCGTTCCCCATTATTTCCAATGAGTACCATTCATATCTGTACGACTTTCAAGTCGTGCCAACTTCAAAGCAGTCCCTGCATTACTTTGGTCCAACTTTGATGCAAATTTAGGTCCATAGACTCCAATGTTAAACTCTCAAATAATAGAATATAGATGCGATTTCTGCACTACTTCTGTATGACTTTGTAATATGTTTTCATTGAGCCAAAGTTGCAACAAAGTCGGACCAAAGTCGTACTGATCCCAAATCGCGACAAAAAAATTGCGGTAAAATCAGGTCGCATAAGTGTGAAAGGGGCCTTAAGCAGTGTTTCGCCTGGGGGGGAAAAAAAAAAAAATCTGCAGCTACAAATACTGTAGCTGCTGACTTTTAATATATAGACACTTAAATGTCCAGGGTGCCTGCGATGTTGGCACCCTAGCCGATTTTCAGATGGGCTGTTGGGTGCTGCCGCCACCATTCATCGTAAGGGGAACCGGCAGTGAAATCGCCCTCAAAATGCGCCAGCTGTATTTGGCACATTTGCATCCACACTGTTTGGCCCCTTTCACAAGGGGCGGATACGCTCAGCGGAATCTGCCAGATCAGTGGGAGATCAATCCGTTGATCCCTGCTGAGCCGGCGGATGACAGGTCTGTCTCTGCTCTCTGTGCAGGGATGGACCTGTCAGATCCCTGCTGTTCTCAATGGGGAGATCGGATGAAAACGGACAGCCTGTCCGTTTTCATGCGATCCGTTGGACAGATGGCGAACACATTGCCCATACGTCTATTTTGACGGATCGGATGGCAGACGGGTGTCTACGGACACATCTCCGCTGACATCCGCCTGCCCATAGAGGTCTATGGGTGGCCCGCTCTGATCCACCTGAAAAACAGACAGGCGGATCCCAGCGGGCTTATCGTGTGAAAGGGGCCTTCAGCATTGTGTTTTTATGGCCTATTATTATTTGCCATCTTGTGAGTATCCATTTTTTTATTGATTATATTATTGAATAAATGTTTTTGGTAATGCACTAGGTGTGTGCGCCTTTCATTTTATTTTTGTAGTATCAATCAGACTACCCTGTCTGAAGAGGGCAGCATCCGCTTAGTTCTTTGGTATTACCATTGTCATTCTACACTAAGGAAGACCTCATAGTGCTGGAAGTGACTGCTTGCTTTTACATAAGGAAAGAGTTTGTTTTGTCCAGATGAACTATTTAGGCCTCATACACACGGGCGTATGCAAAAAAATAAGCAAAATGCCGGGCCCGACGTCGGGGCAAAATTGCCTTTTTTTCTGCGGTTTGCATTGACGTCAATGCATGTTTTTCCACGCTAGCTGTCAGCTGTGTTTTTCTGCCTCTATTCAAAAGCAATGGTTCCCTATGGGAACAACCAACCTGAGAAGCCAGCAGGTCTTCTTTGTTAATGCTAAAGGATCTATGGGTCGGATGCCTTCGCTTAAAACGGCCTCCACGGAACACCAGTAGGGATATCACCCTCTTGGCATACACACCAGGCTTGCGCTGTTCAGGCAATACACTGCAAATGATGCAGGACGCTCTGAAATGCATTAAGAAGCCCTGAAGGGTCCTGAACTTGGTGTTTCATATAAACACTTGAACTGAGAACCAAATCCTAAGCATTTACTTGTCCTAATTTATTTATATTCATTTCATCCATTTTCTTGTTATTTGCATATATCAATATTCGTTAGGCACGTTTTATTTTTGGCACACTACAGGTACAAGCTAAAAGCATCTTGTTGTTTTTCCAAGCACTTTACATTTACATTGGCACCTCATCACTACTTGGCTTTGTAGCATTTTTTTTTTGCACATTTGGTTGTAGCAATATACTCATATATATTTATTTTTCAGCACTTTAAAGCACCACAGCACTTTGCAAGTGGTAATATAAAATATCCCTCTTGCAGTTTTTTGCACATCTAAGTGGCAGCGCCAACCCATGGTATCTGTTAATCTTTCATACGCTGCACTTTTTCATTAGTGTCTAAGTGGGGGGAGCAGCCAAATATAGGGATTTAAAGCACACACTCGCTTCACCTTTCACAAATACTCATTACATCAACCCCAACACTAGAAGCTGCTTGGGGCCATTTGCGCAGTATCACCCTTTCTAATTTTATCATACTTCTGGATGTTACTTGAAGATCCATGGTGTGCTGGTGGATATGTACATTGATCTGTGATGTTACCAGTTTCCAGTTGTAGCACCTGATTGTGTCGTAGCCCATTCTAGAAACATGTGTGATGGTAATATTGATGATTATGTAGGAGAGGGTTCCAGTTTAGGACAGTCAGTTGAATGGATGGATGAATGAATGAATGAATGAATGTTCCCTGGACAGTTAAGGAACCATAGATTTTGCCCCTAAGTGACAGGCGTACAACATAACCACTTTCCAACGAGGGAAGAAAGGATTTCCAAGACTTTAAGGTTAAGTTGGAAATCTGACATGCCAGGAAGATTCTTGCCTGACTGGACAGCAGTACTAGGCGATCCAGAGAAAGGAACTGCCTCGAAAGAGGCTATCATAATGCCAAGGACCCTCATGCAGAAGTGAGGACTGCTTGGTGGAGCCGAGAGTCCAACAGTTGGACCAGAGAAGCAACCTTTTCCTGGGGGAAGCAACATTTTGGCCTGGGCCGTTGAGGAATCAGCCCCAAAATACTTCAGATGATAGAAACACTGGAGGGCTGACTTCTTGTCCTTTGAATTTTGGAAAACAGGATGGTGTCTGAAGAACCAGCAGAGGGTTCTCCAGGTACCCCATCACATGGATGTCCCGAGATCTTAGCAGGAGCAGAGCCAGTGCTAATGCAGAGGGAAGCCATGGCAGGGCAGCAAGTTGAAAGTGTTGGTGTGCAGAAATATATAAATGTGACGATATACACATCTTGGATGTCCACTGAGGCCAGAAATTGTCCAGCACACCGTCCATCGAGTGCGCAGTGCACATGCGCCGGTGACATCACTGGCTGCTACTATAGTAAATATCTCCTAAACAGTGCATATTTAGTAAATATTTACTGTACCTACTGGTTAGTCTTATTTAAGGCTTACCTGTAGGTACACGTAAACAAAGTAGGCTTTACTACCACTTTAACAATTAAAAAATAATTTGCTCAATGTTCAACAGAAAAGTCTTTCTAGATTTTTAAGTTTTTTTTTAGTGCCCATTTTTAGGTGGAGGAGATTCTGGTGCTGCTAGGCAAAAGCTAGCACCCACCACATCAATTAGTGAGCTCACAGTAGAAAGCATATGGCCCGAAGCTTTAGCTTGTGCCTCACAGAATGCAGGAAGTGAAAACTCCTCTGCAAGATCATCTTCTCCAATATCTTCCTCAAAGAGCTTAAGACATTCAGGGTCATACTTCTGAAAGGATTCAGTTGTTGATCAGACAGAACAGAGCTTTTGGGCCCTGAAGACCAAAGATTCTATAAGGGCAGAGAGTTTGCTAAAGAAATCATACACTATTGATGTGATATCTTCCTTAATCAGATCTGGCTGTCTGTTGCAGGTCTGAGAGGGAGCTAGAATTAGAGGAAAATGTCAACATACAGTATGACCTTGCTCACCCTTAGTATTTCCTCAGTGCCATAGTTGTAGCACAAATGTTATTTGGATCATTTTTCTCAACTCCTCTGCATCTCTATAATTCTTTAGTGAGGTGATGCCTTGTGGGGCACTCCAGAATTAAATGTGGAACTAGGGGGTATTTGCCTGTCTGGGAAAGGAGCAGATATAACCCAGGTGCTGGCCAATGTCCTGTGGCTGTCTCTCTGGAAAGCAGGCAGCAGTGGGAGATCAACTGATGTGCTTATGTTGTTGGCGGAAATGACGAATGGAAGTGCATAGCATTGTATAACACACTGTAGCTATCTACACTCATTGCACCGTGTGTCAAGGTGAGCATTGGAACACAGGATCCAGTGTCAGAAGTAAACATTACAGGCTGGCCCACTGCTTGGGGTGCAGGTACACTACCCAAGCTGTACAATGAGGGTAACCAATCCAGAAACAGTTAGCCCTGACGCAATAAGCTATTTGAACTTGATAGACTTGTCAGTCAAAGTAGTGAAGAAAAATAAAAGGAATGGTTTAGAAACTTTCCATGAGAGAAGAGGACTATATATAACATTAGGATACAATCAAAAAAATACTTCAGTCCCACAGGATGTGTAGGGCTATACGGGGGGGAAGCACTAGGGGTTTCCAGCAAAGATTTTGGCAGTGTCTAATCACCTGAAGGAAACCTCATTAAAAAAAAAAAAGGTGGAAAAAAAACACCAAAAGAAAGCTCTATTTGTGTGAAAAAAAATATATAAATTGAATTTGCATACAGTGTTGCATGACAGCGCAATAAAGTAGCAGTGTGCTGAAAAGCGAAAAATGCTCTGGTCAAGTAGGGGGGGGTTAAACTTTGTGGAGGGCAAGTGGTTAATAAACTATTAACAACCCATGCATCCCAAAATATTGTGACACATTCCAAAAAAAAAACAGATCTGGCAACCAAGTCACCAAGCGGGTATTATCTTTGCTCCAGTTCCCTTGAGAACACTTGTTGACAGCGAAACATGTCGAGCGGGTCCTAGTGCTGCTCTGTACTCATCATCATGTAAGTGTTTGCCTGTGGCAGTTTTACACTATGTTGGCTCCTTGGAGGATATATGCATGGTTCTGTGATCTATTAATCCCCGAGTGTTTGGCTGTTTGGAACAGCAGAGGACCGCATTGGCTCTTAACCACTTCAGCCCCGGAAGGATTTCCCACTTTAGGACCAGAGCACTTTTTGCGATTCTGCGCTGCGTCGCTTTAAGTGACAATTGCGCGGTCATGCGATGTTGTACTCAAACGAAATTTGCGTCCTTTTTTCCCCACAAATAGAGCTTTCTTTTGGTGGTATTTGATCACCTCTGCGTCATTTCTGATCGCCGCTATAAACAAAACAAGAGCGACAATTTTGCAAAAAAAAAAAAAACAAATTTATTACTTTTTGCTAAAATACAAATCCAAAAAAAAATATATAATTTATTTATTTATTTAGATTTATATTCTTCCTCATATTTTTGGTAAAAAAAAAAAAAAAATCACAATCGGCGTTTATTGATTGGTCTGCGCAAAAGTTGCCGCATTTACGGACGATGAGAATTCATTTCTGGGTTTTTTAAATTTTTACTAGTAATGGCAGCGATCTGCGATTTTTAGCGGTACTGCAATATTGCAGCGGACATGTCGGACCATTTTGACACTTTTTTGGAACCACTGGCATTTATATAGCGATAAGTGCTATAAAAATGCACTGATTACTGTGTAAATGCCATTGGCAGTGAAGGGGTTAACCTGCAGGGGGCGCTCTAATGGTTAACTGTGTTCCCTTGGCGTGTTCTAACTGTGTGGGCTGCCCTGGCTGGGGAAAGGGGATGATCACGGCTTCCATATACAGGAAGCCTGTGATCGTCGCCCTTCACCCTCTAACAGAACGGAGATCCATGTTTACATACACGGACCTCTGTTCTCTCACTGCGGGGGGGGGGGAACCATCGCGGGTAGCCGGCGGCGATCGAGTCCGCCCTACCCGAACCCCCGCACACGGTGAGAGTGCCTCCGGCGGAGCGCGCTCACAGCACTAGTCATCGCAGCCGCTGTTATATGACAGCGATAACGAGCCACTCTGTCACCGTCAGACTGCGGTCGGCAAGTGGTTAAAGGAGCTGTAAAGGCAGAAGGTTTTTTTTTTATCTTAATGCATTCTATGCATTAAAATAAAAATAAAAAAATCTGTGTGTAGCAGCCACCTAATTACTTACCTGAGCCCCTTCTCTCTGCTGCGATGTCCACGAGTGTCTTAGCTGTCCCAGACCCTACTCCTGTTTGGCTAAGACACAGCAGCGGCGCCATTGGCTCCCTCGGCTGTCAATCAAAATCAGTCAGCCAATCAGGGGAGAGAGGGGGGCCGGAACTCCATGTCTGAATGGATACACAGAGCTCTGACTCAGCTCGGGTTCCCCCATAGAAAGCTGCTGGTTGAGGGAGCACTCCATAGGAGGGAGGGGCAGGAACAGTGAAGAGGGATCCGAGAAGAGGAGGATCCGGGCTGCTCTGTGCAAAACCAACTGCACAGAGGCGGTAAGTATAACAGGTTTGTTATTTTAAAAAAAACAAAAACAAGCCTTTACAATCACTTTAGCCCACACTTCGAGAGCTTTTTGCTCTTCTTAACTAGAAAGAGATCAACATCTTTGGTAAGAGGCAGAGTGTTTGTGTGGTGGAGGAACTACTATGAGGAACACTTTCTGCTCCCTGTGTCCTGAAACTTGGATTTGCACTCCCCCTGCTCACTTGGTCTTAAAATCTGGATCTACCTCTTTGGACTTCACTTTTTGTATTTCACGTTTTTCATGCCTTGTGTGACATGCATTTGTTTGTGTATATGTATATACATCTATATGATAATATGGTTTGAGCATTTTTATTTCACATTTTTCTACATATTTATTTAATATTCATTCGCATTAAGTGTATTGTGGTCACCTTGTATCTTTGTTATGCGTTGTGTGACATGCATTTGTTTGCACATTATATATAATGGTTTAAGTAATTTAATTGCTCCACATTTTTGTATATTTCTATTTAATATTTATTCACAATCAGTGTAGTGTGGTCATTATTCACAGTTATTTATTTATATGACGTTTGAAGGAAGCTCGTCTGTGTGCATATGGGTATTATCCTTACACTGGGAAAAAGTGTCGTTCAGGGAACAGGAGAGCAAGAGTGAATATGATTACATGGCTGCTGTTTTTCATTTTATATAATTATTGTAATATATCTTAGGGCATTTATGGAGCATTCTTGAAGCGTTTTCAACGTTTTGTATACACAACGAAAACACATCATAAATGCCCTAGGAGAGTTAATGAGCATTGCTTCGTTCTTCATAAATCAACGCACATGTGAATGATCCCTAAGAAAAAAAATGAGGCGTGCAGGTAGTAGGAAAAGTTATCCTAGACTGGCCTACATTTCTTTTTTGCCAGTGCTCAATCCTCCTGCTGGCGGTGGTATAAACAGAAGGTTCAAGACTTCTGGTGCCTCTCGATGTAAAGAGAATGAAAGATTAGCCTGGCGATTTTGTTTCCTACTACAAGGATAACAAAGAGCAACAGTAAAAAAATCAGCACAGTTTTAGATACTGCACCCACAGAAGCCAATCTACTATTCACCCCATTTAGGCACCTGTCTATATTGCTTACTACTCGAAAAATAAAGACATGAAAGCATGTAACAAAACACTTTACTACAAAACAAGAAAAAAACTCAAAAAATTACAGTCACAAAAACACAATATTTAAGGGTAAAAATATTTTTAGAAATAAGCAAATGTATTAAATTAATTGTAGACATACAGCCAAAATACACATATATTTATAAAACCCATTTATTCCAATTGTCTTCAGAGGGAAAGATTCCACCAAGTCTCAGTGTGCAGTCAATAGTAGGTTCATAAAACACTATTACATTGTCAGACAGTTTGGAGGTATTGGATACTTGAGGAATTTTACACTGGGAGCACAGAGTAGCTTTGAAACATTTTTCCATGTAACACTTCTTTATACAACCAATTTGTTCCAGAACCTGAAAAAAAACAACACATATATAGGTATTACATTTTTAAATCTATGTTACGAGATTATAGATTGCAATGTAGTAATAGTTGAATATTTAAACTCAAAAAAAAAAAAAAATAGCACAAATCTGCAATTCAGTAAATATTGTTATTAAACTACTGTTTACTATCTCTGCACTACACAAGACACTGCCCCCTTAAAGCTGAACTCTGGGGAAAAAAAAACACAAAAGTACCCCTACAGTGTGGCCACCCCCTTGTAATGCAAGAGTTAAAAGCTCCTTTTTGTCTAGGATACCTTTGGTTTTACCTTCCCTTATTCCTCACTCCCATAGTTTTCCTTCTCAGTGTGCGGCCAGTCCCCCGAAGTCTCTTCAGCTCTCCATTCACTGGTTGCACCCGGACATCATGTACAATGCAGGACCAGCAGTCCTGGCCTTCTGCCTTTGATAATGAGCTGGTGCAATATGGGAATAGGAATTGACTTATCTCATGAAAAAATCATTGCTAAACTAAATGGTCTGGGGACAGGGTCTTTTTAAAGCCTGGTACACGATGAGATTATTGGACAAATGAACGTTTTTGTTTTTTTTGGTTTTCTTTTGCATGCTAGTCTCATATGGAAAATTAAGAGTTTACTAAAGTTATGAAAATTCTCGTACAATTGGAAGTGATGTATTGTTATGTATTCTTTCGTTTCCAAGCATGCGTGGTCTTGGTCTTTTGATTTTTCTCAGACGAATACTATGCTGATTAAACACAAATTATATGTTCTTGGATCATCCGTGAAAAATGTTCGTGTTTGTCCCTCCGGATAATTTCACATGAACTGTCGTGATCAGCTCTCGAAGGCTGTGTACTAACAATCAGATTATCCCGTAACCTCTTTGAATGCGGTATTTTTCATCCGATTTTCTGATTGTGTGTATTAGGCTTTAGCCTGGTAGAATGGAAGGTTTAGTTTTGACATTTCGTTTTCAAGTCAATACCCAAACAGTACAGTCCAGCACTAAGTTCCAAAACATTTTCAAGCAAAATAAAAATTGTTCTCCTTTTGGAGAAACTTTTTTTGATACATATCCAAGAGAACATTACAAATGTCCCAACCTGTTTTTTACACTCACTTCTGTAAAGTTATATGAAATTGAAATTAATATTTTAAGTCATATTTTACACCTATTTGGGGAAAAAAAACCACACTTGTTGGACCACTGTTTTCTATTTATAACAATTATTAATATTAACCATAATCCTTACCCCATCCCAACTGCAAAGATGGTAATCAAGTCTGAATTTCTTTAGTTTGTTGTCTTCTTCCCATTTTCCACAGATGTACACTGCTTTTAGCATTTTTTTTACAGCTTCATAAATTAAATATTTACCAGAGGAATTTGTCAAGTTTGACTTTTTGACGGTTTTTAGTTGGATGTACCTTTAGTGCTGGTTCACTTCCAACGCAATGCGGGAACCAGCGCGATTTCAGTGCGGGTTCCCGCATCGCATAGAACTCGCAGGCAGTTCACACTACCCTTTGCGAACCGCTGAGGGTGTCAGTAGAAGATTAAGGACACCCCAATGCGATCAGATTCTGGTGCGGACAAAAAAAAAAAAGGTCCTGCACGATTTTGGTCCGAATGCGATGAAAATTTAGCCATACAATTTGTATGACAGATTTCGCAATGCACAGACGCAGTGCGGTGTGAAAGACATGCATTGTCTGACATCGCTGCAGTGTGAACCTGCACTCAATCTTATAGAAATTCAACACATTCATAGGCTTTATAATTAGAAAGTTGGAAAAAATTGCTTGACAAGTTTTACATTTAGTAAGGCATACAGTATATAAAGCATGTGTGGTGGAATGTGATGTTCAAATATTATTTGCATGTGAATCTTCAGCTGGCAATACATGGCCAGTTACTGGTGAACGAGCAAAAATTCCCTCAGTGGGTGGCCCTGTTGGCCTGCCTGACATCCCTTGATTGAAACGTCGCTGGGCAGAAAACTGTTGGCTAGACAGTGCCTGCATTCAGTCAGATGCTGGCACCATTTGGGTATTATACATGCAAAATAAAATACAGTAGCCGCAGCAGGAGTTTCATCCATCCACACTGTGTATTTTGATTAGAGAAATCTATAGCTGTATGGCCAATTTTCCTGATTTATGAACGATTCACCTACAGTGAATGTTACATTTACTGCTTTATTAATTTGCTCTAACAATTAAAATAAACTTAAAACGTATTGCTTTTTAAAAAAAAAAAAAAGATAGATATCAGTATTGTGTGATAATCCACCGATTTTACCTGCTTGCCACTGACATACTGCTTATGTGCGGTTGCAAAGAAGGTGGGCTTTAATGGCCATATGCGTAGAGGTTTCTGCACTCACAGTGGTCTGTACCATTGATTAAGAGCCAGCGGGCGTGGCTTCTGATCATGTCACCACTCTGACAGCTGATTACAGTGGTCATATAATTAGGCAGACCTTTCCACCCACCGGGGGTAATGGCCCATTTAATAGGATGCCAGCCAGGAATGTTTGAACATAGAGAAAGTAAATATTTCCATTTACCTGTAATAACTCAATAACAATGACAGGCTGCAATACACCACTGTAATGGTGTACCAAGTCCTTTTCAGTAATGCCTGGCTTAGACATAATTTGGTAGAGAACAGCTTCCAGCATTCCTTTGCATACAGGTTTATTTAAACTGCCATCCACAATTCTCCATGGTCTTCCTAGAAAGCAGCTATAAGGAGACAGAAAAAAAACATTACACAGCTTTTACAGTCTTAAAACAGCTTATAGAATATATATAATTTTTAAAAAACAGCGCAAGGAGAAAAGCAATAAAACTTTATACTATCTCTCCTAGTACAAATGGAAAGTTTAAAAATATCGGAGCAGGGAGGGATTATATTACTGAAAAAGTAAAAATTCACAGATTTGACCATTCAACTTCCAACTTTTAAAAAGCTATCTTCCCTAGCCCTCTAAGCTAAAATGACTGCTTACTTACTTCCTACCGACAGTAGCAGTAGTCTTCTGATGTTCACATCCTCTGCACAGAAATCTTCTCTAGTGCTGGCCACGTCTATGCAGTAACCCCCGTAGACCTGAATGGGGCTGTGCTACTACAATGCTAGGAGAAGGGGCATCATTGAGGTCTAAAATAGAGCTACATTGCAGGTGTTCTGTCAGATTAGGCGCCCCGTCATATCTTGTAACTGAAGTGACGTTCCATTGCCGCCATCTTGCTACACCCTGCACTGCTACAGTGAGAAGGCGGCAAGTGGACATCTTATTACACCCACTGGAGTTTTGCATTTCACACTTATTTGTAACAATAAATTGAGCTTAGAGACTCAAATACAGTATTTAGAAATACGTGATACTCTTGATGTTGAATTTTAAAAGCAGCAGCAAGTCTGCTGATCTCACAAGTTTGCTGATCTGACAGAACACTGCTGCTTTTACAATTTAACATCAAAACAACGAGACAGATTTCAAAATACTATATTTCACTATATAAGCTCTGTTTACTGTTACAAATAAGTGTGAAAAAGATGTAAAGTTGACCGCTTGCCGCCTTCTCACTGTATCCTTACTGCGGATGAGTGCAGAGTGTAGTAAGATGATGGCGGTGACGGAGCGCCACTTCGGTTATAAGATATGACGGGTCATCTAATCTGATGGAACACAGGCGCTCTCAGTGTCAGAAAAAAGTTCTGCACAAGTTGTAAACATCTGGGCAAGTTATTGCCATCAGGAAGAGGCAAGTAAAGATTTGGGTGTGGGTGGTGGGTACTAGATTAGATAGAGTGCTAGAGAGGGTACATTTCTGAGTTACAACATTCATTAATAAACAAATTGCTTACTTTTCCTGTGACATCTCTTTAGCTTCCACTGCATTAAAGAAAAAAATACAATTATAAAGCTGCATTAAGCCATCATCAACAATTTGTAGTATTCAATAGCAAAATTATGTCAAGTGGAAAAACATATTCCCTTGCCACCCGTTACTGATACACTGAGTAGAACAATCCACTTTACAAAAGCTGCAGAACTGTACTCTGCTCATTTGGAAAACAAGTTCATTTAAAAGCTCCCCCCACTGGTGAAATCCACTTTTCATTTGATATTTTATTGCGCCCATAGGTGTGCACCCAAAAGCTGAAACCCATATGTGTGTGTGCATGTGTATATATTCTGACAGTATCAGTAAGGCAGTTTGGTGTCAGTAGGGCAGTATCTGTAATTCTTTTTTTTTTTTTTTTAATTATTTTTCACAGTTTTTATTCGTTTTTTTTTTTTTTTTTTTTTTAATATATTGTTAGAAGCTCCTTTAGGGGGCTCTGGTAATTATCAGGGGTCTAAACAGGGGAACTGCACCACATAGGGTGATCAGGATGTGCCCAGGCACACCCTGTGTGCATGCCTATGATTGCGTCATTTGCTCATTAGAGTCTAATAAAATAATCTTGCATAAGCCCTAAGTGAACCTGTCACTTGAAATAACTAATACATGTATATTTTAAGTGCATCAGGTGGTGAAAATGGCTGCCTTTATCACCCAACCAAGCATCACTAATGGGCTGCTTTTCCCAATTTGTGATAAAATAATACATGTTTGAGACACTTAGATACAATGGGATTTTTGTACTCACCAAAAATTCCTTTTTTCAGAGTCTGTTAAGAAACACAGGAAGCCTTAAACCTTTGCATTCTACTGTTGACTACAGGAGGATTAGACCATGGCCAACAAAAACCCTGTAGGCCAGCCAAGGGTATAAAACCTCACTTTACCATCACGTCTCAGTTTTGTAGCAAAGCAGTAGCTAGAGCCATGATCATAGACAGAGGGGAGGGACTTATGTCCCTCAATGGACTTAAAAATAAATAATATTTTACTGTGAGTACATAAATCCAATTTTCTTTCTCATCTATTGAAGGATACAGGAAGTCCTAAACCTTAGGAACATTCAAAAGCAGTCCAATTTGAGGGGTGAACAACACAGCAAACCGCTTATAGGCCCAACGTAATGAAAAACAAGGGATGGGAGAAAAATGTCCTGGTTAAGGTGAAAGGTACCTTTTACCTTAGACAAGAAGGAATTCCTGGGTCCCAAAGACACTTTGTCCCCATGCAAGACAAGGACTCCAACTCAGACTTGTCTCCCAGAGGTAATAGCTAGAGGAAAAACTTCCCCGTGGGCAAGAGTAGAAAGACTAATTTCTCTAATGGGTTGGGTTCAGATGGCAGCTTGAAGAGCAAAGAGACCCAAATTAATATCCCACAATCTCACAGGGGACTGAACAGGGGGGACCACATGGGAGAACCCCCCTGCACAAAAGGTCTAAAAAAAGTGAGAGAGTCCATTGGGATAACACATTATTAGTGCTTACTTATACCCATTTTCTCCCCCTATTCCCACCTCCATTTATTCCTATGTCCCCCCATGTCATCCTAGTCTTATGATGTTAGGTTCCATGCATAGTCTTCCACTTTAGATCTGATGATGTTATATTCATAACATGTTTTCCAAAATCCTATTTAAAGTTCTATGTTTGACTATTTCAGCTGCTTTTACTCATGGGACTGTTTATGTCATTACTGTTATTCTTGTTTTTCATGCAAATCGAAAATAAAAATAAAGATTTTTCAAAAAAAAAAAAGTGAGAGACCAACGATTTCTGAAACTGAATAGAAATAGCAGCGAAGTAAAGTAAGCCTTTTACAATCAATGATTAACTTTCCTGGCCTTGAAAATTGTAGGGATAACAGACTTAGTTATGCCCATGTCCCTCAGAACATGGGCTTCAACAGCCATGTCATTATAGCCCACAACTGATCAGCAAGAATGTAAAATCGGTTCTTGGGACAGTACAGCATGCAGTCTAGCAGGGCCCATGATGCATTTGCTCATAGTCTTACCTGGCTGTCATACGACATCCTCTTGGGCCAATCCAGAGCATTGAGGATCTCCAGAATGCCCTTCATCTCAAACCTGCGGAACTACATCAAAATTTAAATTTGTACTGATCTCACAGAGACACCAAAACATCCACTACTTCCACCAGTGGATCCCTACACCTTGATAGAAACCTGTCCAACTTGTTGATTCTGGATGTCTACAGCCAGTGTCCCCCAGCCGCAACACAGGTCCTGGAACACTTGCAGGTGTGGAGACCACTATCTCAGGTCCAGATGCTGCCAGTTGAGAAAAGCCGAATGCTGGTTATTTATGCCTTGAAGGTATATGTAACATGAAGTTCTGCCCAGGACAGGATCCACTTAATCTCTCTTATTGCAGTGAGATTTCTGGTTCCTCTTGGATGTTTGATGTGGCATTGTCCATTTGAATCTGGATAGCCTTCCAACAGGTTGGTCCAAAGCTGATGGATCAGACAAATTTGCAAAATCTACAAGGAGGCCATCTTCAGCTCCAAAACATTTGCGAAGAGGTGGAGAGCTGGACGGCTTCTGGACCGAGGAGTTTGAATCTGAGACCAGAGAGTCTGAAGCTTCTACCATGTATGGAACACTCTGGCCTGAGATGTGTCCAGGACCAGAACCCAAAACTCTAAGTGAGGAGTTTGTTACAGCCATGATTTCTGAAGGTTCAGGACCTACCCAATTCTCTGCAACATTTGGACAGTAAGTGAGATGTCCAACATTTCCTAAGTAAATGTGGATGCCACAAGAACGTACCAGTGACAATTCTGAGGCCAGCCCCTCAGTGAAAAACCTAGGTGCAGAGGATAATAATAATAAAAAAAATAAATGGGCCATGCACAAAGTGCTGGTGAGAGAGGTGGTGGAGAGATAGGCACATACAGTATAAATAAGCATGTTTTGATGTCCACAAAAACCAGAAAGTCTCCATGATGAAGGGGGCAATGACAGACATGGTGACTTTCGGACCTGAATATAACCATTTAGTGCCTTAAGATCCAAAATGGGGACACCCCCCCCCCCCGTGTTTTGGAACAGTGAACAGCTTTGGTGCCTCCTTCATCATCTCTAACTTCCTGATGAAAGCCCACACACCCAGATGGCAATGGTGTCTTTCAACCCTGGTAACGCCCACAAGCCTTACCGCTACTTGCTGTTGTAGGCAAACAGTGCTTGTCTTCTTTAATCGATCACAGCTTTCTATCCTTCCTTCCTTCCTCAAGAGCATCCAATTCATTAATACCATGGGAGGTACATAAGGCCACCCTTGGAGAATCGCTCATTTAGTTAGCAGTGTTTAATTAGAAAGAGAAGGAAAAAATATCCTTTTCCTAACTCTCAGCCTAGATCAGCTTGAAGTAGAATTCAAAAGTTGCCCCTCTGTAGTGCTTCACAAACAGGTATAGCAGATGCCGTTAAAGTAAAATTAATCTTACTTCTTAATGAGAGAGTAGAAGAACAATTATGTTAGGAAAGAAGACATTTTTACATGCACGCTAATAAACCAGGCTTTATGCTGGGCAAATCGAATTACCCCTCTGAAGAAATAAACCTGCGTGTCAATGTACACATAGGCTTTTAGCAGAGTTTAGGATCTGCTGTGGTTAGGTGAGGTTCAACCTCCCTCACCTGAACGCAGAAGAATCACGATCAGGATAGGAACGTTTTGACCGCCGGCCACGGCCAAACTGTGCCCCTTTTTTTTGCGTTTTCAGGAGCTTGCAATAAATGTAGGCAGGATGTACATGACGCCTATGCAAAAAAGGAGAGGGATCCTAAGGCGCTTCCATGCAGGTGGTAAGACTGTATTATGATAAATCACTATGTTGAAAATTAAAAATGTTAAACCAGTTGGTTGGATGGATAAATTGAAGAAATAAACCTGTTGCTGTCAGACTGTGGAGCTCACAGGGTGGCTGTTGAGTGTATCAGTCTCCATGCCGAGGACAAGCTGGTGGAGAGGAAGGACGGGAGCGCTGCCCGCGATGACGTCACTCGCTGGGCTGCGCGGACCTGTGGCCGGCGGGTGGACCCATCAGCGTGACGGGGCCAGCTTCTGACCACCAGCTGCACCAACCAACAGAGCTCCCTTGTACATCACCGGTCCACCCGCCGGCCACAGGTCCGCGCAGCCCAGCGAGTGACGTCATCGCGGGCAGCGCTCCTGTCCTTCCTCTCCACCAGCTTGTCCTCGGCACGGAGACCGATACACTCAGTTCTCAACAGCCACCCTGTGAGCTCCAGTGGGTGCCTCCCCCACAGTTTGACAGCAACAGGTTTTGGCTAATCCACCATCCCTGCTCTCAGCACCTCTGTTCCAGTGACCTACAGGAGAGACCCCTCCATCTTGGAATACCTGTGTCTTGGCACCCAGGAGTGACCGGAGCTCTGTTATGTTATGTAAGTGCCGCTTTTTATGCTTACAATTTTAATAAACTTATTATGCTTTTTTGAATTTTAAATGCCCCAGGAACGGTTTATTCCTTCAATTTATCTATCCAACCACCCCAGAAGATGTTTACTGAAACAAAACGCGTTGGGTCCTGTCCCCCTGGCTCACTGCATTTGGATTTCTTATATTTGAGCTCAATTTTTAACCTTTTAAATGTAAGTGTTTTTGAACCACATTATTAATACATTTTTTATAAACTGGATTACGCTATGGAGCACCTTTGTTTTTTCATCCCCTAAACACTCTTCTGTTCGAGTATCCCCATCCTCTATCATCCCCGAGGAGGACGACCATTAAACGACCAAGGATCTTCAAATAGGAACCATTCCCACTCATCTACACCTTTGGATTTTCAATCACTTCTGCTGGCTGATTACCAGCTTCTGGTAAGCGCACCCACTTTACATTTTCACCGTTTGGAGCACTATTCATATCACTTGTCACTTTATCAATCCGGATTCAGAACTGCAAGACTACACATCTTTTGCTGGTGCCTTACCAGCTTCCGGTAAGTGCACTCACTCACCATTATTGGATATCACTTTTTTCACCTGTCACTTGGAAGCACTGAGTACTTAGATTCCCATTTGAAGAAGGAATATCATCACAATAATTATAAGATAGACTTTACTGTGGACTTTTATCCCCTATCTATATTGTGGTTCCTCCACATACACTCTCTGGACAATTTACCAATATATGATTTATATGTTTACCCTGTGTACAATTTATACTTCGGATCATAATTTTATCCATGTAATTTGATTTCCTATATCATAAGCGCCGCACTCTTTGTTTGTAATATCCATCCAACCAACTGGTTTAACATTCTTAATTTTCAACATAGTGATTTATCATAATACAGTCTTACCACCTGCATGGAAGCGCCTTAGGATCCCTCTCCTTTTTTGCATATGAATTGCTCTATCCCCAGAGCTCATCCGGGCAGCACACCGAGCAGGACATTGAATCTTTCCTTTTTTTACCAAGAATCTCTGTGATTAGCGCCTATCCTACTGTTTTTTTCCTTTGTAAATTAAGCCTAACCTAGACCTTATAACACTAACGAGTCACATGACACCAGGGAGGGAAAATAGCTAATTGGGCCCAATTTGGACATCTTCACTTAGGGGTGTACTCACTTTTGTTGCCAGCGGTTTAGACATTAATAACTGTGTGTTGAGTTATTTTGAGGGGACAGCAAATTTACACTGTTATACAAGTTGTACACTCACTACTTTACATTGTAGCAAAGTGTAATTTATTCAGTGTTGTCACATGAAAAGATATAATACATTTTACAAAAATGTGAGGGGTGTACCTACTTTTGTGAGATACTGTATATGCAGCTTAAGCACTGGATCTCCTCCCTAATTCCTAATAAGGACCTTACAAATATAAGGCCCAAGATGGCCCGATGACGATCCATTAGTATGTGTGAAGACACAAAAAGGCTGTAAGTGACAAAATGAGCAGAGGAAGGGAACAAAACTCAAGTCTGTAGCCCTGGAACTCCACTTACTGTACCCAAGCATCTGGAATGAAAACTGTCCAAGCATCTGCAAAAGGTCAGCTGTCCCCCACTCAGAAAAGTGAGGACACACCCAGTGGCGTCACTAGGGTTGGTGTCATCTGGTGCAGTAAAAACATGGTGTCACCTTCCCTCCCCCTCCTTTTTTCCCATATGTTTTTTCCCTACTGTTTACTCTTGGTTCTCCTTTCATTCCTTTTTTCTCTCTCTACCTATCTTTCTTGTTCTTTCTATCTCTTGTTCTTTCTCTCCCTTTTCTCTCTCTATATCTCTGTCTCTCTCTTATTTTCACTTTTTCTTTGTTCCTTCCCCCTCCACTCTCTCTCTCTCCAGGGCCGGATTTACATGTCAGAAGCCTATAGGTGCAGAATTCTAAATTGCGCACCCCCACAACTTTTTTCCCCATCCCCCAGCACAAATCACCCCTCCTAGTACATGCCACATCCCCCCCCCAATACCCCTCACCTCTGGAGGACATCATCCAGGTGTGGTCCGCACCCCTTGCACCTCCGTAGTGATGCCACTGGACACACCTTTATGCGGAGGAAGGCTTTCTGCAGGATTTGTCAAAACTTTTAATACCAAATATTGCAGATGGATGGAGAGCCAAGCTTGGAGGTCCTTGACACTGAAGTCGAGAGAATGGCGAAACTAAAGGGACTTCTCCAGGGCAAAGAGGGAAGTGGCTTTGCAGTCTACTCCTAGGTTTTTTCCTCTGGGAAAGATGGGTGCTCTAGTCACCAGTAGCATCCTTGATGATATTATCAAGAGCCGGAAGGCGGTGTCCCTCTCTTGAAAGCCATGTGGAACAAATGTTTCTTATAAGAGAGCTCTATAGTCCAGTACTGTAGCCAAAGTTCCCTAAGCATATGGATAGAAGGCACCTGTCAGACCAAGAAATAAAATAGCCAGCTCTCGATATACCATCATTTTGAAAATGTAAAGCCACAGCCATTTGCTCTACACATTAAATGGCCACAGGGTCAACAGTAGTGGTGGTTAGATCATTTTAAAGTGTTTTTTTACCAGTCAGGTTTGGACAAAGTAAAGTCACAGCCAGAATTTGGTGCAGTGCATGACCCATTAGCGAGAACAAAGTTCTGGAGAGGGCTTTCAATTGCTTATTGGTCGGGCCCTTGAAGAAAGGTGCATCCTCCACTGGTAAAGTAAGACATTAAGAGTTAAGGCAAGAGTTAAGGGAAGACATGGCTGGATCCGCAGTGGGAATAGACCACTTCTGAAAATAATCCTCACTAAAATGTTTTAAGGCCAGCAAGTGCTTAGAGGGGAGCAAGCATCTTTTCATCCTTAGGGGCCCTATACAACCCAAAACTATAAACTGCACTGGTACAGTATAGCATAAGCAACAGGCTGATCCTCTAGCTTCGGAATAATGTGTACTGCATCAATAAGAATCAAAACAGTCTCTTTCAACTTGGAAGTAATAGCAGTAGACTGTGAATCCTCAGTGGTAAGCTCATCAGTCAAGGATTTAAATGACACAGAATCACAGCCTCTGCGGCCAGGGGTTCAGAAACAGTTAAGGCAGTTGGTAAATCGGATACAAAACCATAGGAGCATGCTTATGGCTTCTGCGAACAGATTCATCATGCAACTGGGCAATTTAGGTAATCAAGCCATGCATGATCATGGTAAATACCTCAATCTAAATGGCAGAGAACCCAGCCACGCCTGACAGCACCGAGGAGTAGGCATAGGTGTACTGCAAACAGCCCTTAAGTCTTTTGAGCACCCAGAATAGCTGGCCCACACTCCTCCATGTCTACTATGAAACATGCTGCAGCTGCAATTCAGTTAAGTAATATACAGACTCATGGTAAAATTACTAAGGGCTTCGGCACTGGAAGGATACGGAGCCTCTGACGGTTAGGGAGAGGGTAACTCAGGTAGTAGACACACTGAGATTGGATAAATACATCTTCCAACACAGGGGGCGCCGGCCAAATTTGAGGCACTTTGGGCTCCATGGCTGGACACACCGGGTCTATCACCGGTGGAGCTGGTGATGGACAGACTGCTCCTTTAACGGACGTAGTGGTAAAGTGAAGGTGCATATGAATCACAACACGTTAAATGTATAGACTGTACTTGATGTCGGGGTAGCTGGGGGGAAGGAAACGTGGAGGAGTGTGGATTATTCGAAAAATTCATAATCATCTTCTTGTAAGTGGATGTTTCACATATGTATAATTACCAAAGTTACTTCAATCAATTGTACCGGTTCATTTTTGTATTTTGTTATTTGCTTAATAAAAAAAATCTCTGATTTAAAAAAAAAAAAACTACTGAGGGCAAGTACTCATGAAACCCAGACAGCTGGTAACAGGTGGGGGCCAGGAGGTGACCATAGTCACTGTATGCAGGGGGAACAGGAATGGATCAAAGTTCCACATGGCTCTAAGCAACACGTACAGCAGAGAGAGGGCTTCAGTGCTTAGACCCACAGTATTAATCACTTTCATGGCAAAGCTGATGGGAAATGGAGCAATAATGGCACTCAGCCACCAATAAAAATTAGTGAGCTCCTGATGCACGGCCTGACCGGCCTACTCACTGAGTGTGAAGTTCAGAGATGGGGCAAGCGCAGAGGCAAGGCCAGCAGCTCTGGACCTGGAAAGCACACTGCAGCAAAATGAGCAAGAACTAAGTCAGGAAAGCTTTCCACGTGGAACCCAGTGCCCAAATGCCACTATCAAGGTAGTCCCACAACATCCAGTCCAGTGGGGTCTGGTTGCAGTACGGTCATCTTTAGCCTTTAAAACAGCATAGCTAAAAGAAAAGACATCAATCCTACTAGAAAACTAGCAAAAACATGCTGCTGCAGGTGGGGTTATGCTCCGGGTTGGCATACAGTTTTTTCTTTGTTTGTCAATGTCCAATCCTCATTTATGTGGCTGTATATTCTGAAGGTTTAAAGTGGTTACAAAAGCACAACGTTTTTTTTACCTTCATGCATGAAGGTAAAAAAACCTTCTGTGTGCATCTCTCCCCCCCCAAATACTTACCTGAGCCCCCTCTCGATCCAGGAATGTGCACGAGAACCTTGGCTCTCCAGGGACTCGCACTCCTAATTGGCTTTTGGCAATCAAAGCCAGTGAACCAATGGAGGGGTCAGGGCCAAGCCACAACTCTGTTTGAATGGACACACAGAGCCACGGCTTGGGATTGTGTCTGCTTGGGTGCTGTGGGGGCACCCGGCAAGAGGGAGGGGCCAAGAGAGCCAGCGTGGGACTCGAGAAGACAAGAATCCAGGCTGCTCTGTGCAAAACTACTGCACAAAGCAGACAAGTATAACATGTTTGTTATTTTAATGTAACAAAAAAAGACAAGTGTTTAGTCACACTTTCACATTTTTTTGTATCCCTCAATAGATGAGAAAGAACGGTGGTTGTCCTTACCTGTATACGTTGCCGGAATCATCTGCATGCTTCCAGCATTGCTTGGAACTATGGGAAATGCTTGCTTTTCTGCATCAGTTGGGCTCTCTGCATTATTGAGTTCTAAGTGAGCTTTCTTTCTTGGGGGTTCATAGATGCTGGAATCATTTTCAGTTTGCTCTGCGGAGACTTGTTGATCAAACTTAGGACACTCAGTGTCTTTATTAGCAAGTGTTATGTCCTGAGAAGTTGGTTCTTTTACACAATTTGCATTCAAAAGCCAGGGACTAGCATGAGTTCTTGCTACCAGCCTTACAGAGCTTCCTCCAACTTGCAGTAGTTGTCTGTGTTCTACCAGGTCCTAGAAGAAAACCCAGTATTAAAAAGGTCCATCCTTCAATGCACAAACAAGGCACATTTTTGTTAATGTTTCTTTTGGTTTAGGTAACGCTTAACAGTTTTTGTGCGTAATCTTTTCTCTCTCTCTGATATTTTACATTTCAATGAAAATAAATAAATATGCCTTGGGGGTATGAGAACAAAATAATGGGCGCTATTGGGCTGAACCACTGAACAGTTAAAGGGCAATTACTTTTAGATAAGATCTGAACACTGCAGTAGCAGCCATGGAGCCTGTCAGCCTAATAATACTTGCAATGGTCTTTGGTCAGTGGGGTGATATTACTGCATCGAGCAATGAGAATCTCTTCTAAACCTTCTTCTTCCAGGACATCATCCCAGAAGAAAGAAGAGATTTTCATAAAATTAAATATTTGTAAAATAAAAAAATAAAGACTTTATGAAAATAATGAAAAATTATGTAAAATATGAAGTTCACAGTCTGGAATGCTAAAAAATAAAGAAAAAACTGACCAAAAAAAACATTTTATATATATATATATATATATATATTTTACTGCCATTACAATAGCGTGTGGCTATGACAAAATAGCAATTAACATATGCAACATTGTGGGACTTGACATAATTATGGGCATCACTACATTAAGGTCTGTAAACATGGAAAGCAAGAGAGGAAGATATAGTCACAATTTCCTGCTTATAGTCACAGTCATCTTTCAAAGTGGGCAGAAAGTTAACCACTTGTGGCACGATATTTGTGACTATAGAAATATATATATATATATATGAAAGAGCTTATGCTATTTGCGCAGCTTTTTATCAAGTGCATATTTACAGGAAAAGGTAAACTAAATCAGATTTTAGTGCAAACAAGCACAATAGTATACACATTTTTTTAGACAATAAAAAAGATGGTTGTATAGAGAAAATAGATAGCAAACCTGTTGAGCCCTAAAATTGCATGCACACGTGAAATTACAAAAAACCATGGTACCCAAAAAAGTTGACACTTTAAAAGCTTTTATAGGTTATCAGTTTAGAGCTAAAGAGATTCTAAAGTATCGTTTTTCACCTTCATGCATTCTATGCACTGAGGTGAAAAACCTTCTTTGCTGCAGTGCCCCCCTCCCAGATCCCCCCCCCTTTTTTTCTCTTACCTGAGACCATTAGTTCCAGCGCCGTGCATGAGCCCTGCGGCTCCAGCTGCTGGCTCTCATCTCATTGGAAAGATTAATAGCAGTGGGAGCCTTTGGCTCCCGCTGCTGTCAATCATATCCAGTGACATGGGAGCAGGGGGCAGGGCAGAGTCCCGCTGTCTGTCAATGGACGCAGCAGCAGGATTCGGGAGCGCACCTGCATGGGTGCCCCCCCGTAAAGCGGCTTTCTGTGGAGGCACCCAATGAAGGGGAGGAGCCAAGATCACCGGCGGGGCACCCCAAAAGAGGGGGATCGGGGCCATTCTGTGCAAAACCCTTGCACAGACCTGGTAAGTAGAACAGGTTTGTTATTTTTATTTTTAAAAATCTGAACCTTTACAGCCTCTTTAACGGTAATTTTTTTCCCTATAATTACTGCTCTCACTCTGATGTTGGCGGCGATACCTCACTCACCTGTGTGGGAAATTTATGTTTACATACACGTGCACACCCTATGCTGCGTGCTTGCATTGGAGCATGTACCGGTGTGAGGGGTAGAGTTAAGAAAAAAAATCTTAGCATGGCCTGGTGACAAGTTCTCTTTATTGAGACATCAGGGGTTTATTAGTCCCCTAATGTTTTAGCTGCATCCCCTGTTCCAGTATCTGAGGAATGACAACTGTGAACATGGAAGTAACGAAATATACTTTGCTTCTGTGTTCACTAGTCACAGGCGGGTTGGGGAACAGATGCTCGCTGATTACCTCCTCTTACTGTAGAAACTGTTTACTGTGGTCCCAGGCTCTCCCATTCATCTGTGGGCACACCTTCAGAGCCCCATAAAAGTGATCAGGCAACTCTATAGCCACCTGAATCATTTTTATGGTTGCAGCAGCAGCAGCTTGCTTTAACCCCTTGTATACCAAGCCATTTATAAATGTATGTTGGTAGATGAGCGGTAACACTAAACATGCAATGAAATAACACACGGGGCTATCTCCTCCTGAAAACTCTCGTAGCCTGGCTGTTACACTAATCTAATGATTTCTATACTTTCTGAATCACTGACTGTGAAGTAGGCAGACCAGTAAAAAGGAAATTTACATGCATGCATATTTCAGGTCAGAGAGAACATATTAAGGCAGTAAGCAAGTATGATAGCCATACATGCTAAGAAAAAAGAAGGTTCTCGGAGCAAGCAGAGAAAGAGAGAATACAATTCTCTCACAGAAAATGGCTATTTTAAATGCGACAGCTGCAACGTGTGTAATGTCTCTATGGCAATAGCTTTCCCTGGCAACACAGCAGCTTCTACGGAGACCAGAGAAATGCAGATATGGGCTATCAGTTCTAAAAAAAAATAAAATAAAAATATATATATATATATATAGTGCCTTGCGAAAGTATTCGGCCCCCTTTGAACTTTGCAACCTTTTGCCACATTTCAGGCTTCAAACATAAAGATATAAAACTGTAATTTTTTGTGAAGAATCAACAACAAGTGGGACACAATCATGAAGTGGAACGAAATTTATTGGATATTTCAAACTTTTTTTAAAAAATAAAAAACTGAAAAATTGGGCGTGCAAAATTATTCAGCCCCCTTAAGTTAATACTTTGTAGCGCCACCTTTTGCTGCGATTACAGCTGTAAGTCGCTTGGGGTATGTCTCTATCAGTTTTGCACATCGAGACTGAAATTTTTGCCCATTCCTCCTTGCAAAACAGCTCGAGCTCAGTGAGGTTGGATGGGGAGCTTTGTGAACAGCAGTTTTCAGTTCTTTCCACAGATTCTCTATTGAATTCAGGTCTGGACTTTGACTTGGCCATTCTAACACCTGGATATGTTTATTTGTGAACCATTCCATTGTAGATTTTGCTTTATGTTTTGGATCATTGTCTTGTTGGAAGACAAATCTCCGTCCCAGTCTCAGGTCTTTTGCAGACTCCATCAGGTTTCCTTCCAGAATGGTCCTGTATTTGGCTCCATCCATCTTCCCATCAATTTTAACCATCTTCCCTGTCCCTGCTGAAGAAAAGCAGGCCCAAACCATGATGCTGCCACCACCATGTTTGACAGTGGGGATGGTGTGTTCAGGGTGATGAGCTGTGTTGCTTTTACACCAAGCATAACGTTTTGCATTGTTGCCAAAAAGTTCGATTTTGGTTTCATCTGACCAGAGCACCTTCTTCCACATGTTTGGTGTGTCTCCCAGGTGGCTTGTGGCAAACTTTAAACGACACTTTTTATGGATATCTTTAAGAAATGGCTTTCTTCTTGCCACTCTTCCATAAAGGCCAGATTTGTGCAGTATACGACTGATTGTTGTCCTATGGACAGAGTCTCCCACCTCAGCTGTAGATCTCTGCAGTTCATCCAGAGTGATCATGGGCCTCTTGGCTGCATCTCTGATCAGTCTTCTCCTTGTATAAGCTGAAAGTTTAGAGGGACAGCCAGGTCTTGGTAGATTTGCAGTGGTCTGATACTCCTTCCATTTCAATATTAATCGCTTGCACAGTGCTCCTTGGGATGTTTAAAGCTTGGGAAATCTTTTTGTATCCAAATCCGGCTTTAAACTTCTCCACAACAGTATCTCGGACCTGCCTGGTGTGTTCCTTGTTCTTCATGATGCTCTCTGCGCTTTAAACGGACCTCTGAGACTATCACAGTGCAGGTGCATTTATACGGAGACTTGATTACACACAGGTGGATTCTATTTATCATCATTAGTCATTGAGGTCAACATTGGATCATTCAGAGATCCTCACTGAACTTCTGGAGAGAGTTTGCTGCACTGAAAGTAAAGGGGCTGAATAATTTTGCACGCCCAATTTTTCAGTTTTTTATTTGTTAAAAAAGTTTGAAATATCCAATAAATTTCGTTCCACTTCATGATTGTGTTCCACTTGTTGTTGATTCTTCACAAAAAAATTACAGTTTTATATCTTTATGTTTGAAGCCTGAAATGTGGCAAAAGTTCACAAAGTTCAAAGGGGGCCGAATACTTTCGCAAGGCACTATATATATATATATATATATATATATATATATAGTTATATAGATAGCAGAAACTAATGTACAGTGTGTACTAGGATTTGCAGTTCTATAAAGGAAAGTAACACAATGTTGAAGGCTCTATCCCAATTGTTTAAAAAAAAGCTGTATGCATTCCTAAAATGCACAGAATAGAACTGTATATTAACATTTGCAATAGTTTATATGCTATAGTTGAATATCCAGTTGCCTTAACGAACCAGAAAGGACTTTTTTCCCCCATTGGAACAAATTGGACGATGTGCTAGAATTGTTTATTTTTCCTTCCTCTCGATCGGAATATGGTTCTATTTATGGAGGTTTTCTATTATTTGTTGAACTTGATGGTCTTTTTTTCAACAGGACTATGTCACTATTCAACCCTTCTCACTGTTGCATTCACTGAGGAAAAATCGTGCACTGGGGCACAGGTCAGGGTGGAGAAACAAGCTGTACTTTCCATTTTGAGCTGGCCATACATTATACAATTTTTGTATTACCGTATGTACTCGAGTATAAGCCGACCCGAATATAAGCCGAGGCACCTAATTTTACCACAAAAAACTGGGAAAAGTTATTGACCTGAGTATAAGCCTAGGGTGGCAAATGCAGCAGCCAGAACACAGGGACAGGGAGCCAGAACACAGGAATTGTAGCCAGAACTCAGGGATTGTAGCCAGGACACAGGTATTTTAGCCAGGACACAGGGATTTTATACAGGACACAGAGACTGTAGCCAGAACACAGGTATTGTAGCCAGGACACAGGGATTTTATACAGGACACAGATTGTAGCCAGAACACAGGTATTGTAGCCAGGACACAGGGATTTTTTATACAGGACACAGACTGTAGCCAGAACACAGGTATTGTAGCCAGGACACAGGGATTTTATCCAGGACACAGACTGTAGCCAGAACACAGGTATTGTAGCCAGGACACAGGAATTTTATACAGGACACAGACTGTAGCCAGAACACAGGTATTGTAGCCAGGACACAGGGATTTTATAAGACCGATGTCAGACACAGGACATATTTTAAGGACACAGGACCGATGTTATGGACACAAGACCGATGTCAGACACAGGACATATTTTAGGGACACAGGACCGATGTTATGGACAC
>BLSH010488406.1:207213-220393 GCA_018402905.1 Glandirana rugosa | reverse complement strand
GATTAATTTCTCAACGAAAGATAACGACGACGATTAGAGTAACAGTAATAAAAAAAAAATATTATATATGACTTGTGTTGGACATGATTTTAATACATACGTACGACCACCGACGGAAAAGCAAAACATACACTATATTAAAACACGAAAACTATAAAAACATCTGTATAGCATACATATCTGTTATAGTACTACTGTAAGACCACTTCCGAAAGAACCTTAAGGTTTTCTTTTCTGACCATTTAGCTGCAGCTCATTTGGTGGACAACCCTGGTTTCTTCTTGGCACCTCAAACTCATCAGTAATATCAATGTATGGGGTTTGGCCATTTTACCTATAGTAAGTCTGTGATAGCTGAAAAGACATTGGCAAAAATGGCAGAGCACGGTTCTTCTTTGGTCCCAACAGGTGGTTTACTCGACGTCGATTTACCAGTCTTTTCTTTTGGAATTCCAAGAAAGCCTTCACCAGAATGTCATCATGATATTGTCTATACATACGATATGTCTACAAAAATATCAAAAGCACAAAATTATATCACATACAAAACGAAAAGGCAGCCACCAGCATGCATACATAATTTTAGTACAGGTTGTGTTCAGTATATATTATAAAAAAAAAATAATGACAATGAGATTAGCAGCAGCAATAGAAAGCAACTCTTTAATTAGGACAGAAAGGAATCTAGACACGTTTTAAGTTTTGACCAGAACAGCACTGAACTCTCTTTCACTGATACAAATAAAAACCCAACTGTCTCTAAATATTATATTTGTCACTGCACGAAGAGGTAATTCCTCATCCTCCAAAACCTTACTTGCGTTACTACTGCCTCTAGACGACAATGTAGTAATGTGCCCCCTCCTGAAATTTTCTCTTCTCCAAACACAAACCCTACAGCATAGTTCAGCACATTTTACCCTTCCTAAGGTAAACCTCTTCGGTTGGCATTTCAACAGGCTTTAAGGTTTTTAGCTGCCCCTTGCCCTGTAAGCAGAAAACTATTTAAAGCAGAATGTATACTTCTGTCTCTTACAAGTAAGTTGGACCAGAAAGTTAATCAGATTCTAAAACATTTTACAACATATTAATGTATATTATAAAGAAAAAAAGAATTTGGAAATAAAATTGGTCTTCATCTTCTAATTTTTTTACCATCTGACCAAACCAGCTCTGTATATTTATTAGTCTCCTCTGTTTTTCAGCCTCTGGCAGGATCTGTGCAAAGCAAATGCAACTGCTAAAGCAATTGTAAAGGTTTTTTTTTTTTTTTTTTAAACAAACGTGTTATACTTGCGTCCTCTGTGCAAGGGTTTTGCACAGAGCAGCCCGATGCTCTTCTTCTGGGGTGCCCCGGCGGTGCTCAGGACTCCTCCTCTTCATCAGGTGACCCTACAGAGAGCTGCTTTCCATGGGGGCACCGTGCAGCATGGTCACGAGTCCTGCTGCTGCGTCCACTGACACAGACAGCAGGACTGGGTCACGCTCCCATGTCACTGGATTTGATTGACAGCAGCTGGAGCCAATGGTTCCTGCTGTTATCAATCTATCCAATGAGGATGGAGACAGCAGCTGGAGTCTTGGCACTGGGGTCACATTAGCTGACTGATGGAGAGAAATTAAGGGAGAAGAGGAACATTGCAATACTAGCCAGTACCAGCGTGCAAAAAGTATATTTGCTTTGGAAGAAAAAGAATCACCTCTAACGTTGGGTGTCCTACGTGTGGATGTTGCTACATTGTTTAAAGCTATTAGAATAGTTTATTACATTTGGGGTGGGGAATGGGGTGCCTCGAGACTGTCCATAATTTTAAAAGGTTACCTTGAGATTGTCTATAATTTTAAATGGTGATTTGACTGAAAAAAGGTTGAGAAACACTGATCTAAAATGCATGATATAATCAAGAGAGTCCAAGAATCTGGAGAAATCTCTGTGCGCAAAGGAGAAGGCCAAAACACAATATTGGAGGCCTGTAATCTTCAGGCCCTCAGGCGGCAACACGTTAAAAACTGCCATGATTCTGTGATGGACTTCACTGTGTGGGCTCAGAAATACCCCACAGGGAGCTGCTTTCCATGGGGGCACCGTGCAGCGTGCTCACGAGTCCTGCTGCTGCGTCCATTGACACAGACAGCAGGACTCGGCCCTGCTCTCATGCCACTGGATTTGATTGACAGCAGCTGAAGCCAATGGCTCCTGCTGTTATCAATCTATCCAATGAGGATGGAGACAGCAGCTGGAGTCGCTGGGCTCATGCACATCGCTGGAACGGATGGGCTCAGAAAAGAAAAAGGGGGGGGCTCTGGGGGCAGCTTCAGCACAGAAGGTTTTGCATCTTAATGCATAGAATGCTCACCATATACGTTACAATCTGATTGTACACTCTCTTTTAGATCTATCATAATACAAAGGCATGCTTGATTAAGTACAGATTGGTTGTATAGATTAGGCAGATCCTCATTTTATGTAGTTTTGGTAAATCTTCGGTTGAATGTAAAGGAATTGAACAGTCAGATTGTAATGTGTATGATTAGAGCAATTGTCAATCAACAAGCAAGGGGCGCAGACAGCAGCAGATTGGATGAAAGCACAGCTGCCTGTATATTTTGGTTTAGGTATACTTAAACCAGAGCTCCACCCAAAACGGGGAAGCTCCACTTGTCTGCCTCCTCCGCTGCCACATTTGACACCTTTTGGGGGGGAGGGGGGAAGGGGGAGTGGGTACCTGGTTTTGATTTCACAGTTACCTCCCACTTCCGGCTGAGTGAAGTTCGGCCTGCCTCCTCCTTCTCCCGCAGCCGGCCCATTCACAGAGAGCAGTGTGCTTTGCGAATGTGCAGTAGGAAACTGGCTGTGAAGCTGCAAGGCTTCACTGCCGGTTTCCCTTAGTGGAGTTGGCGGTGGCAGCACTCGACAGCCGCTGGATTCCTGGACAGGTAAGTGTCCTAATATTAAAAGTCTGCAGCTACCGCATTTGTAGCTGCTGACTTTTAATTTTATCTGAAGGAGCCTGAAGCTCCTCTTTAAATTATTATTAGAATTCACCTAATACGGGCACAACACTTTCCTCTTTTTAGGCTGAGCCATTTTTTTCTATGATCATCTTGAGCTTGACCAAGCCAAGTTTCAAAATCATTTACAAATCCATCTTGCAGAGAATTCACAAAAAAAAAACAAAAAAAAAAAACGAAGTTTGGACACAGAATCTTAGAAATTAGTAATACCCATTTTGTAGGCTAATAGCCAAGGGACTGTCAAACAAAGGGTATCAGGAGATGGGCAGTGCCTAGTGGACATGTGCCAAAGCAAAAAGCATTTTTAATACATTTTGTTATGCAAGGAGCAGTAAAATAATGCTTGAAGCGAAACAGTAACTACTTTTAAAATTTTTCTTACACATGTTAAAATTTGCATTATTTGCTAGAAAGTGCATTAAACCCTCAAACCATTATATATTTTCTGAAAGGCAGAGACCCTAGAAAATAAAAATCATGGCAGTTGCAGTCTGTTAGGTTACGAGATTTGAGCAGATGTTTATCTGAGATACTCTACTCCTTTGTTTACATTCTGCTGCAGGGCCCAGGAGCTTTCTATTCACATGGAGTCCCCCTTAAAATCCAAACCAGACCTAAAGAGTTTGATTTAAATTTGGATTGGGGGGGCTCTCTATGCAGTTTTTATTTATGCCCCAGTCACCATCCTGCCCCTTTGTTTACATTCATCTGATAACCATAATCTCTGGCTGACAGATGAATGGGCTGAGCGAGGATTAGGGTTGCCACCTCATCCCTTTAAAACCAAACACATATGAATTACACAGGTTCTGTTGTGGCTAATTGAGGTGGTAATTAAACTTACTTGGTGCCTTATCTGCATTAAATTAGCCTCAGAGTCTGTGTATGCGGGTTTAAAGGGATGAGGTGGCAACCCTAGCGAGGATATGTTAATAGTTGCTAGGAAACCAGCGGCCCCTGGTTCCTTAACAACTAGCATTTATTTATTTAACAGAAATAATAATGCTACTAAATCTTTCACTTCACAATGCAGCTGGAGGTCCAGCTAGGCCAAACATTCCATTTAGTTTGGCTATTTGCCAAGCACATACAATTGAAACTAAACATAGATTTGGTCTGAACCCCAAGCTCAGCCCTATTGCTGTATACTGTGACATGTCAGAAACGTATAAATAGAAAAAAAAAAAAGTTACCAAAATGTTGACTTAGAGAAATAAGACAGCCATCATCTGCTGCCTCCAGAGGCTGGAGATTGCTAGTGCAACTGTCCACAAAAGGAGTTTACAGGGGGGCGTGTCCTGGCTATGGAGAAGTGAGGACGCACATCGCCTCAGCTCCGTGTTTACTGCAGCTTTTCATCAGCTTCCAGGGGGTGATCTTTCCCATTCAAACACAGCAATCATGTCACAAAGGCGGCGGACATCTTCCAAGCCCCCGGGGACAGACAAATCACAGCAGGGAAAGCTGGATTCTTTCTTCCTGAGGACCCGCAGGCCTAGCCACGAGAAGACCAAGATAGCGCCGGCGCCGAAATCCACAAAGGCCGCGAAGGCCTCACAGCAACCCCCGGCACAGCTCCAGCAGATTGAGGCGTCTCTGATACCCTCCCCAAGGTCAGTAACAGGACTCTGCGGGATCGCAGAACAGAGACGCTGATATTGCGGACCTCATGGAGGATGGGGACATCAAATGCCACATATGGTCTCTCCCCACAAGAGAAGGAACGATTCACTAACAGTAACAGGGTAGAAAAGGCCTTTAAGAAGGATATAGCACACCTAAAAACTGACACATCTCACCTGGGTAACAGAATAGACTCCCTGGAACAAAGATTTGATGAGGCCCTGCCTGCCATTTCCATGCTTCAGTCTAGATGCACTACCCAGGATCAGCTAATAGAGGCCTTGCTAAGTCAGCGGGCAAATATTTGCATCCGCGGCCTACCATAGGCTACAGCTCCCAGAGACATCATACCTACTCTAACGGACATATTTGAGAAATTCTGGGGTTACCAGCCACAGCCCCCATCGACATTGACTGTGCCCTTAAACCCCCTTCCCAAGACACGGATAATCCCAGAGCCATCATCTGTAAATTGCACACATATACGCTTAAAGATCACATCATGCAGAAGATGTGCGGGAAACCATACTTTGATTTTGATGGGGCACATCTTTACTTTTACCAAGACATCTCCTGGCTTCGCCCTGTTCTAGCCAGGATCCAAAAAGATGGCCTGACTTCCAGCTAGGGCTTCCCCTTTTATCTCCAGGTGACTAAAGATAGCAAGAAAGTCACACCCGCACTTTCTATCAACCCTTGGGCTGGATCCATCAACCCTTGGGCTGGATCCAGTGGACTTCCCGGACTGGAGGGGGACATTGGACTACCCCAACATTCAGCTTCCCCAGCCGTGGCTACCAGCCAGACATAGAAGCCGCAAAAGAGGCCGTCCATGTCCTCCATCTGGCTCGTCACCGGGCCCGTCAACTGCAAGAGACTGATGGGATATACCCCCACTACCCCTTCTTCCTGTCTGGATTTCTGACCCGGACCATTGGGTCATTTAAAAAAAAAAAAAAAAAATTGATGGGACCTGAGGACAGAGTCCACGCTTATTCATCACAGCTACCCTCAATGACTCTTGAGAGCTAAGACTGATCAGGCTCTTCACCGAATCGAGTGCCTTGTTTTGTTTTGTTACAGACATCTGGCTGTCAGCTATGAGAAGGGCCTTGCTTATTATCAAGACAATGGACTGGTGTCTTGAGTCGCCATCCCACACACTCCGGGAAGTAGGGGGATGGTCGTTTGATTTATGCCGGCTTTTAGATGTGCGTTTAATCTTGCTTTTAATGTGAGTACCCACTCTTGTTTTAAATAAATTGTTACCTGTGGATTTACACTATGGATTCCTCCCTTTTTTCAATGGTTTATGTGGTGGAGATGGATGGTTGACATAGCGAGTCATCTGGCTGCTGACATAACGGAAGGTGTGGAGAGGGGAGAAGTCCGTATCTAATACCACACAGAGGGTGATATCTGTTCGCCTAATTGACCCACTAGCGATAGTGAGTCCATATTTTTGGTAAGGGTACCTCCCCCACAAGCACCCTAAGGTGTGTATGTCTCTGGTGGTGGCTTGCTCGCTCCAGCTGAACTCCTACGTTGGATACTGTCACAGTCTCTATATCCTGGGATTTCTTCTTCACTAGACTTTCTGGACTTCTTTATAGAAACACGAAATTATTGGAAATACTCACTTTGGTTCTCCTTGTTTGGACTTGGATATTGAGTTGTTCTTTCACTTTAGCACCTATGCACTTTATTTAAATTATTTGTTTAATGTTTATATATGAATTTACCTTTAGCGCAACTGTTTTATTTTTGTATTATTTTTCTGTGTTGTTATCACACGGCCTGTTGCTGCTGCACCAGACACTTTAGCGCAATACTTCTTTTTAATTTTACTCACCTATTCAGCCAATAGTTTCTGAGCACATCTTCAAAACATAAATCCTGAGTCATGGCTACAGGGATCCACAAATCTTGCCCATTTCAACCCAGGGGAAACCAGGTAGACCCCCAGGGCCGCTATGTGTTCCCGAAACTGTTGACATTTGCCACAATATATGCACCCAATGCCAATCAACTTGCCTTCATCGACACGGTTCTAGAATAACTAGAAGAATTTAAAGAGGACACATTGATCCTCAGGGGTGATTTTAATGTCAGTCCTGGCCCTTCACTACATGTCTCAGACGGCCGACCTTCACATACCTATGCCTTTCTCAAGCATTTCTGCAAGACCCTCCAGACTCACCTTTTGGTTGATACCTGGAGAGTGTTCCACCCCTCCGACAGGGATTTTAGTTATTATTCTAAGGTCCATGACGTATACACCCGAATCGACTTTCTCTGTGTTGATCACTCTCCATCCTGGAACTCTTAAGGTCATCGTCCATTGGTAATATTACCATTTCCGACCATGCACCGATTTCGGTCATGATTGCCCTGCCGCATGGTGATGGTAGGACATGGTTGTGGCGGCTAAACAAAAACCCGCTGGACGACTCTGCGGTGGTTTCAGGGATCTTGCACGTCTTAAACCACTATTTTCAGGAAAATAGTATCGAGTGCCTCAGTGAGGGGATTGTCTGGGAAGGCCACAAGGCAGTAGTGAAGGGGGAACTGATCTCCTTGCGCTCCAAACTCAAGAAGGCACACCAGGCAGACTTTAAAAAGGTACTCTAGGCCCTTCAGCAAGCTGAACTGCAGTACAAACATGGCAGAAGCCCAGAGGCACTTAAGAGGCTGACCAAGCTAAGGGATCTGTTTCTGCACTTAGTAGATTGCCAAACTCATAAACGGCTACAATACTTATCCCATAAATACTATGAGCACGGCAATAAGTGTGGCCGCATGCTGGCAAGAGCTCTAAGGAAAAAACACACACAGTCCCATGTTCATAAACTTCACTCCTCCTCTGGAGAGACTTTAATTCAATCCTCTAAGATTGCCTCTTGGTTCTGTACATACTATGCAGACCTTTATAAGTTAGACTCAAATGTGTCTCCGGAAGCCCAATCGTCTAAATTGACAGCTATTCGTGACTACTTAATCTCAGCGGGTCTCCCCCCTCTGACAGATGAGCAATGCTCCACTCAAGAGGCCCCTATTGCCTCTGCTGAGATTGGGGGCAATGGTGAAATCCCTACCCAATTGGTAAAGCCCAGGCCCCGATGGATTCTTCTAGGCCCCTATAAGGTATTTTTTCCCTTACTATCTGACTCCATGTTCTGATATTTTAATTTTATAGCTGGAGGCACTACAACCCCTTTGGAGGCACTGCTGGCTCGTATCTCAGTAATCTCGAAGGAAGGGAAAGACCCTACGGTGCCTCAAAGTTAGCAGCCTATATCCCTCTTTAATGTGGATATTAAGATCTTGGCGAAAATCCTTGAAAATAGACTAAACACTTAATACCTCATATTGTTCATCCAGACTAAACGGGGTTCATCACCAGCCAGGAAGCCAAGTACAACTGAATAAGGGTGATCCAACTTATCTACTGGCCCGTAATAGTCAGAACTCTCTGCCCTACTTGATGTTGTCCACCGACACGGAAAAAGCATTCAACCACGTCGATTGGACACACCTGCGAGAGGTTCTAGAGGCTATAGGTATGGGTCCAAATATGCTAACCTGGATAATGGCCTTATATTCTTCCACTAGCACCCAAGTTAAGGTCAATGGCTTTCTCTCTCCTAGGTTCTCGATCGGGAATGGGACGCGACAGGGGTGTCCCTCTTTCACCCCTTCTTTTTGCTCTAGTGTTGGAGCCATTATTACGCACTGTGCGAGCAAATCCTGATATTAAAGGCCTGAAGGTTGGCACTACTGAGCATAAACTGTCAGTGTATGCTGATGATGTATTGTTTCATCTTATGGACCTCCTGGTCTCGTTGCCTAACCTGATGAGAGAACTTCAACTTTTTGGCACGTTGTCTAATTTTAAAATCAGACACAAAATCAGAAATCCTTCCCATTAGACTGCCCGCCGCTATGGCCAGTAGCCTACAGGTTTCCTTCCCATTTACATGGGTTAGGTCCTCGTCAAGATACCTGGGCATCCAATTGACAGACCGTTTCGATACCCTATACACTTCCAACTACCTCCCGTTGCTATCCGCAGTGAAACAGGACCTCTTGCACTGGACAAAGACTGCTTTCACTTGGTTAGGCCGAGTTAACATCATAAAAATTAAGTTCTACCTGTAGATGGTTCCCATACCCCTGCCCAAGGGTTTTTTCACCCAACTGTCCGGAATGCTCAAGGGATTTATCTGGAACATGAGGAAAACTGGATTTTTTTGACTTACCGTAAAATCCCTTTCTCTGAGTTCGTCGACAGGCACAGCGATTCTTAGGACTAAGTGGGTTATGCTGCATCTTATTAGGAGTTACTAGGCAGAATAGGCAGTTCTAACAGAAAAAAGAACAGCAACAGACACAGCCCCTCCCAGGGGGCAGTCCCCACTGGCAGATAACCCCACACCCTGCTCCTGCTAGCTCAGTTCGTAACAAGCAGTGCCACATCAGAGGGGTGGGTGCTGTGCCTGTCGAAGAACTCAGAGAAAGGGATTTTACGGTAAATCAAAAAAATCCCGTTTTCTCTTTCATTCGTCGACAGGCACAGCGATTCTTAGGACTAAGTGGGACGTCCAAAAACAGTGTAAAAAGAAAATGAGGGGTGGGCAACAGAACTACACCCAACTGAACCCTCAGCGAGAAAGCGCACGTGTCTCACACGGCCGCCTGCAAAACCTTGCGGCCAAACGCAGCATCCGAGAATGCTAAAACATTAACTTGTAAAATGTTGAGAAGTTGTGCACAGAGGACCAAGTAGCCGCCTTGCACACCTGAGACACAGACGCCTGATGTCGAAAAGCCCAGGAAGTCCTTAACGCCATGGTAGAGTGAGCCGTGACCGGAAAAGGAGGCTCCAGACCCCAAACAGCATAGACTCAGGTCACCGTCTGTCTAATCCAACATGAGATAGCGGCCGAAGAGGCCGCAAAACCTGTGCGTGGACCATCCACCACGATCAAGAGAGCATCTGACCTCTGGAAGGAGGCCTTGGTAGCCAAATACACCCGCAGTGTGAGATGGGCGCGGGCAATGAAGGAAGGACAATGCCCTTATAGATGTGGAAGGATAACACCACCTTCGGGAAAAAAGGAAAGTGAAGGGCGCAAGACCGCCCTATCCCCTTGTAGGACCAGATATGGAGACCTATGAGATAGAGCCGCCAACTCGGACACCCGCCGAGCGAATGTGATAGCCACCAGGAAAACCACCTCCTGTGAAAGCAGTTGCAGGAATATCCCAGATATTCTCAAAAGGCAGCTTCTGAAGGACAGAGAGGACCAAATTAAGGTCCCATGACGCCAGAGGCGAACATACCTGGGGAACGACGTGCCGAGCCCCCTGCATAAGGTACGGATCAACGGATGCGTCGCCAAAGGATGCTGAGAAAAGATCGCCAGAGTAGAAACCCGACCCTTGAAAGTACTTAACGGCAGTTGCTGGTCGAGACCCTTCTGTAGGAAGGCGAGACACCGAGAAGGAACGAGGGTTCCACCCCCGGCCTCGCACCAGGCGACGTAAGCCTTCCAGGTGCGGTGATAAACTTTACTTGAGGTGGCCCCACGCACCCTCAACATGGTAGGAATCACTCGATCCCTCAACACATGGGATTCAATAGCCAGGCCGTTAACGCCAGAGAGGGTAAAGCAGGGTGCAAGATGGGCCCCAGGGACAGAAATCCTCACGAAGCGGGAGTCGTCAGGGGACATCCACCACCATTCGCACAACGTTGGTGTACCAAAGACGCCTTGGCCAATCTGGAGCTACCAGAATGGTAGGAAAGCCCTTCGCTTCCATTCTGCGCAGAAGGCGTGGAAGCAGCTTGAGCGGGGGAAAAGGCATAGATGAGTCGATACCAAGCCCACGGAGCTACTAGAGCATCCGCAGCGACCGCCAAGGGATCCCTTGTCCTGCTCGCGAAGGTCTGCACCTTCCGATTGAGACGAGACGCTAACAAGTCCACGTCAGGAGCAACCCACCTCAGACAAATCTGATGGAACTCCTCCGGGTGCAGGGACCACTCTCCTTGGTCCAGGTGCTGACTGAGATAGTCTGCCTGCCAGTTTCCCATGCCGGTATGTGAACGGCAGAGATTGCTGGAACTTGGCTTTTTGCCCACCGCAGAATGGGGGCTACCTCCGAGGCCGCAGCTGAGCTTCCCGTCCCGCCCTGGTGATTCACGTATACCACAGCCGTGGCATTGTCTGACTGAATCCGGGCAGGGCACCCGTGCAGCCTCGATGTCCAATGGCAGAGGCAGCAGCAGATCGCCTGCAATTCCAGGGCATTGATCGGGAGGACGAGACTCCTCCGGAGACCACTGACCCTGGGCTAAAAACAGCCCCAGGACTCCGCCCCAGCCGGTAAGGCTGGCGTCCGTTGTGATCACCGTCCAGCGAAGGGGAAGGAAAAACCTCCCCAGTGAAGAGCCGGGGCCCCGCAGCCACCAGAGCAGTGATGCCCTCACCCTGTGATCCATTCTGATCACCCGATCCAGCGAAGATGGGGACCTCTCCCCTTTCAGGAGAATCTCCCATTGCAAAACACGGGTATGACCTAGAGCATAAGGAACCGCCACGAAGGAGGCCACCATGAGGCCTAAAACCGGCATGCAAAACCGGATTGAGGCCCATTTCTGGGACAGTAGGGACCGAACCCCGACTAAAGCATCTGCTTCTCCATAGGCGGAAGGAAAATCTTTGCCCGGGCTGCATCCAAGATCAGCCCCAGAAACTCCCAGCAGTGAGACGGAGTCAAAACCGACTTCGGAAGATTGATCATCCATCCATGCACGAACGAGTGTGTAGGGTGAAAGTCACAATGGCCCTGAGCGCTGGAGCCAACTCTGCTTGCAGGAGAAAATCCTCCAGACACGCCACCACCGCGATGCCCCACTGCCTCCGCAGGGCCATAACTGGGCCAGTAGTTTGGCAAAGACCCGAGGCCAGGCCAAATGGGAGAGCTACGAACTGGTAGTGATTCTCTCCGACCGCTAGGCGCAGGAAGCACTGTTGCTGGGCGCAGATGGGAACGTGCAGGTATTCATCTTGATATCGGGGGAGGCCAGGAAAAAAAACACCCTGGTGCGGGCCGCTACCCCCGAGCGGATAGACTCCATCAGAAAACCTGCGGCTCCACACAAACCCGTTGAGGTCCCTCAGATCCAGGATGGGAAGAACCCCATCCTTCTCCGGAACCCCGAAAAGGTTGGAGCAAAAAAACCTTGGGAATGCTCCGCATGCAGAACAGGAACGACCGCCCCTGACCAAACAGGTCCTGTATGGCTCTGAAATAAGGCCCGCAGCCTGGCCACAGGCAGCTGCAAGTTGAAGGCGAATAGCCTATCTGAGGGGCGGGAACGAAGCTCTATTCAGTATCCCGACGAGACCATCTTGTCCCAGTGGTCCGAAATGCAGGTGGACCCCCTGTCTGCGAACCCCAGGAGACGTCTTCCCTCCTCACCCGAGAGCCGGGTGGAGGCAACCCGACATGCGGAGGAAGCCTCGTCCCCTGACTTGGCATGGTTACGCTGCCAGGGACGCTTCTGTCCCCCTGCGGGGGCCTTAGCGGGCTGTGATCCCTGCCCGAGGAGCGGGGGGGCGCAATCCTCCTGGTCTCCGGGAGAAAGGTACTCTTCCCACCTTTGAGGATGTTGATAATCCCAACCAAGGAGGCCCAAAGAGCCACCCACCCTGGAAAAGTCCACCAGGGCCCTTTTTAGAAGTCTGGTCCGCCGACCAGCACTACAGCCAAGGCCACCGCCTGGCCACACAGAGACCACGGACGCCTTGGACGTCAGGGGGGCCGCATCCCACAGATACCGTAGCCCATGGACAAGCTGATCAGCGAGACCCACGCAATCAGGAGGAACCTGAGTGTTGCTCACCTCGCTATATATTGGCTCCGCTCACAAAGTGAGTAGTGTGCGACGCAAGCGCAGAAGACACAATGGCCCGTCTGTCTGATCCCGCCATAACAAACAGGGATCTGACGCAAGCTTCGGTCTTCTCATCAACCGGGTCCCTAAAAAGGCCAGCGTGCCCTCCACCAGGACCGTGGTCGCCCTAATCAGGCAGTACAGGGGGGGGGGGCGGGCAACCACGGGGGGAGATGCCCACTTCTGCAACAGTTCCTCCCCAGCAGCATAGCGCACAGCGAAACGTCTGGGAAAAGGGGGGGGGCTCTGAGCCCAGTCCCTATAAACAACCTGTTCCAGAAAATCCACAAATGGGAAGACCCGAACCGTACTGACCGGTCTTATGTGACCCGAAGGGGCCGGGCACCCCCTGATGCGGGGCGCTCTGAGGTGATCAGAGCGCCTACTAGTGCCCTCTCGTGCGCAGCCGCGGACATCTCACACTCATCCCCGCTATAAGGAGCATCAGGGATCTCGGGAAACTAACGTCTTCTGGACTGTCGACCTGGCGTCTATAAGGGACGGGGTCCCTGAATCGCTGGCTGCAGGCACAGAGAGGTCCGGTGGGGAAGCAGCCGCAGCGGCTGCCATCCTGTCGCC
>BLSH010488406.1:176576-207203 GCA_018402905.1 Glandirana rugosa | reverse complement strand
AAAAAGGCCGGCGTGCCCTCCACCAGGATCATAGTTGCCCTATTCCGGCAGTACACGGGGGGGCGGGCAACCACGGGGGGAGATGCCCACTTCTGCAACAGTTCCTCCCCAGCAGCATAGCGCACAGCGAAACGTCTGGGAAAAGGGGGGGGGCTCTGAGCCCAGTCCCTATAAACAACCTGTTCCAGAAAATCCACAAATGGGAAGACCCGAACCGTACTGACCGGTCTTATGTGACCCGAAGGGGCCGGGCACCCCCTGATGCGGGGCGCTCTGAGGTGATCAGAGCGCCTACTAGTGCCCTCTCGTGCGCAGCCGCGGACATCTCACACTCATCCCCGCTATAAGGAGCATCAGGGATCTCGGGAAACTAACGTCTTCTGGACTGTCGACCTGGCGTCTATAAGGGACGGGGTCCCTGAATCGCTGGCTGCAGGCACAGAGAGGTCCGGTGGGGAAGCAGCCGCAGCGGCTGCCATCCTGTCGCCATCCTGTCCCCACCCTGGTGGCGCTAAATAAGGCCCAATGCCAGGAGACCACTGCACCCCCCACCCCACAGCTGAGCAAGGCTGGTCACAAGGGGCACCCCGGAGGGATTCACCACCCGACCCGGAGAAGAGCTGCTTGCCTCTGCTGTCCGCCGCTGTTGCTGCCCCACTCGTCTCCTGTCCTATTCCACTGCTGTTCCAAAGCTGCTGCGCTGCTGCCCAGGGAGATCCGGCCGTGCAGGGGGGTAAAACGGCACCAGCGTGACCTGGACCGTCCCCTGGCACACACAGGCCAGATCAAGTACAGAGACCACAGGAAAATGGCCGCCCTGCACCACTAGAGGCCAAAACCCCATAGAAAACAACGGCGCGGCTATGCCAAAATAGCCGCCGGCCTTTCCCCAGGCTCTACCATGCGGCCAGCTACAGGAAAATGGCGACCGCCGCAGCACAAGGTGCGGAGGGGGGGACCTCTAGGGCCCTACATGCATGCACACACACCCTGGGAGCCCCCGGGGGGGGGCGACAGTGGGGTACCGGAGGGGTGGGGGAGGGGCGATTGCTAGCCAGGGAGGGGAGGGAAGACCACCGGCTACCCTGACACCCCAGAGGGGGGACCCGCCAGCTCGCCCCCGGGCCCCCCCTCTGTGAGGTGGGGGGGCCTACTTACCCCATCTAGTCGGGCGGTGCGGGAATCCCACTCGGACAGCTTTCGCGCTCCCGGCTAGGCCGGAGGGAGCTGTAGGCCCTGGGTGCACTGCGTGCGACGGCAGGGCGTTTAACCCGCAGGGCCCCCTCGTCCAGATCGGGGTTTGTCGCGGTCGACCCAGTGCGAAGCATCCGGTCTACGCGTGATGGCTGGCTGGGGAGAGTACCTGGATCCAAAAAACAGCCTGTCGCCCAGCACGGCTACTTGATTGTAGTCTTCATCTGTGAGGCTGTCCTAGGACAGCCGAAAGTGGCCCAGAGAGGCACCACAGATCCCAACATGGGAGCCTAGGTCTAACTCCTTGCACTAAGCAGAGAAAACTGGGCTAGCAGGAGCAGGGTGTGGGGTTATCTGCCAGTGGGGACTTCCCCCTGGGAGGGGCTGTGTCTGTTGCTGTTCTTTTTTCTGTTAGAACTGCCTATTCTGCTTAGTAACTCCTAATAAGAGGCAGCATAACCCACTTAGTCCTAAGAATCGCTGTGCCTGTCAACGAACGGAAGAGAAACCACGTATTGCTCGGAGAGTGCTGAGACGCTCAAAAATAATGGGTTGCTTAGGGGTCCCTGACATGCAGAGATATTATAGAGCTATTGCCCTCAAGAGGATATTGGACTGGCGTTTCCATACCCACTCTATACTTTAGGACACCCTGGAAAAAATCATGGCTGGTAGGAATCCATCATATGCTCCATGGCTACCTAAAGGGCATAGGGGGTTGACAAACACTACCTCCCCGTTGACGTCTCATGCGCTTGCAGTGTAGGCCCGGATCAATCCGCTGCTGGGCCTGGCACCCCCGTGTCCCTGTTGGCCCCGCTGGGAGGGTTCCCGTTGTTCCCCCCCCTGGGGAATGTATGGCTTTCTTTGGACTTTGAGTGAATGATGGCAACGCCAGTTGTGGTAAGCTAATGAGGAATGGTAAGTTACTACCCTTTGAGGTCCTACAGGCTAGACAGGGGAGTTCTCAGATGATCTTCTGGAAATACCAGGAACTCCACCACTTCTTTGAAGTTCATGGCCGCTCTATTATGGGCATATCTGCCCTCACACCATTTGAACGCCTATTTGTAGAGCAGGAACCATTGCCACATTTGATCTCCGAGCGTTATAAATTGTTAACTACCACTACCCCGGAAACTAAGCTCGTCTATATATGGCTCTGGGAGAAAGACCTGGGACGAGAATTTACCCCAACTCAGCTGGCACACCTATACCAGCTAACCCATTCAAGCTCTGTTGAATCCAAAACTCAAGAGACAAACTATAAAATTTTGTCTCGTTGGTATTGGGTGCCTGCTGATTTAGCACGAATCTACCCCTTAACCAGTGACCAGTGCTGGATAGGCTGTGGCCAACGTGGTACTCTCTCTTAAATCTATGGTGGGATTGCCCAATGATAAAGCCCTTCTGGGAAGACATCAAGTCCCAGATCAAAAATGTATTAGGTACAGATGTCCCGCTTTCCCTGATCCACTCCCTCCTACACATACCCCATGTCGATAAGACAATAGAAAAAAAGCGCTCTGCTCCGAATATATTAAAGCCTTAATATTTAGTGTTAACAACGATAATAAAAACAAATATAAGTAAAAGCAACAACCGAATATACATTAATGTTTAGACGCTTTGTGCTAGTTTTTAGGATGTCTAGGAGGTATTTGTATTGGTCTATACCAGGGGTAGGCAAACCAGTAGCCCTTCAGCTGTTGTGGAACTACATTTCCCATGAGACATTGCAAGGCTGGCAGTTACAATTACTCCCAGAGGCATGATGGGACTTGTAGTTCTGTAATAGCTGGAGGGCCCCAGGTTGCCTACCCCTGGTCTATACCAATATTTGTATTTATAATAAGAGAGGGATTGTTTTCCCCCCCCGTTTTGATCGGTGTTCGCTGTCCTATGTTTATTGGTGAAGGATTTGGAGCGTGTTTGAAGCCAATATTATATAGTTTCTGCTAATATGTTTTGAAGGGATCGCAAGATCTGTAAATCTTCTACCATATAACATTTTGCAACTTAGTGTTAAAAAGCTTAGTGTTGGATATGTGGACTGTTTGTGACATATTGTAGTGATGTCCTTGCAGGACGAGCTATATTTATATGCATACACTAACATAGGAATGCTAATCAAAGACGTGGTCACAGACACTAATTTAACACTTTGTTTGCTCTTTATCTCTATATGTGAATATATATACAATTTTTGTTTTCTTTTTCTGTTTTTTGTTCATAATTTGTTTATATGTGGCTTTGGACAATTTATATGTACTGTATCACATTGGTTTTTTGTTTTCCATTGTTAATATCTGTTACCTAGGGGAATTTCTATGCTACAATAGATTTGATCATAATGATTTTAGGTTGTGTTTGTTATACAAATGTTTGTACAATTATGTCAATGCACATGAGCTATTTGGGGGAGTGCCTATTGGGGCTGCAACTTCAAATAGCTGATCACCTGCACACTGTCTTTGTAATGAGTAAGCTCGTGCTAATCGAGTGAAACTCCTCTACGTTTCTTTCGCTGTATATGGCTATTTGATCAATAAACTGCAAGCCTTTGATATATTTCATGGAGTGCTGTCAACTTGTTTCTTAGCCCTTCTGAGCAGACATCAAGTCCCAGATCAAAGATGTATTAGGCATAGATTTCCGGCTTTTCCAGAATCACTTCCTCCTACACATCCCCCCCAATGCCAATAAGCCAATGCAAAAAAGCGCCCTGCCCCATCTGCGAAATGCGGCAAGATGCTTGCTCCCAATTTACTGGAGGAGAACGCAAGTTCCAGGTGTGGAAGAATAGATTCGCAGAGTGGACGAAATCAGGGAGGCCGAGGACTGGGTGGCAACCTGTAAAGGAACCCGAGAACGCTATACCAGTATTTGGTCATCTTGGATAGATCACTTCTATGATCCTGAAATGGTATCTTCTAGCTTAGATCTGGCACTGCTAGAACTGTGGGAGCCCTCTCTTAGACAATGTGTTCAGCACCAGCAACAGTAAGGAGGGAACCAACATAGGTGGAGACTAAACTCTTCTTTTTGTACCTGTATGGCCTTACCGGGGGCAGAACTACAGGCTTGGTGCGGGCGGAGGCAGCGGTGAGACTAAAGGTATATTCTTCTGCTCTCTCCTTCTTTTCCTTTATATTTTCCCTTTCCTTATCTCTCCCCTCTCCCTCCCTCTATTCTGACTTCTAAACAGTATTGAGGAAAGTTCATATATGAGGTTTTGTATACTATTAACCCATAAGTTGATCTGAGCTGCTGATTTTGGGGGCTGTCATTAGGGGATGGTCACCCCCTCTTGAGTTGACACTGCTCCCCTCCCCCTTTTTGACATCCAGGATACACCCATGGGTGGCTCAAGTGCGGGAGATGTGCCAGGGGCAGCTAGATGGAGGTATTTTTGCCCCCCGCCTCTGAAGGGTGGACTAGCTGAGCCACTCCGCAGTTTTTAACGCAATGTATATATTTTTCTGGCCCCTGACCCAGTTAACTGACCTTTTTCTGCTAAGATCACTTTTGTTGTTAAATATATACATATGAATTGAAGAAACGTAGAGGTTCAGTCCTCTACCTTGAGGATTGCTCTACAAATAAACCGCCCACAAGGGTGTTGTTTAGGTTTACCTTATTTGAACATTGCGAACATCTCTAATGATAAGGTCTACTTCATGCTGTCTCACATTTTTGATCCTTCTGTCAAGCATATGTATATTGAGACATGTTATCTAGCTTATTCTTAATAAAAACAGATTATACAAAAAAAAAAAAAGTTTACTTTTTTTTTTTTTTGAAGAAGAAGAGGTACACACCCTTAAAATCATAACACTTTTTGAAGCCCACAATTCAAGCGAACTCAAACTGTTTTGTTCTGTAAAAACATTTCACTTACTTGCAAAGATCGACATGATTTCATCTGCATATCAGAAAGTGCCAGTGTACTCAAGATAAGGTTCTGCAGTACCAGAACTTGGATGTCTTCAACACTGTACATTTATAGAAGGGTTTAAATATGGAATAAGTAAACAAACCGGTCAGTAACAGCTATGAACCAATAAAATTCAAATACGAATATAAAATCAGCCAATTATTATAAAATATAAAAATATACAGAAAAGAAAATGTTCAAAGGGGTACTTTCACAGACAAAAGTAAAACTCCAGGCAGACGGCTAAATGCACAACTGGAATACATACTGTATATGCTTACTGTATTACCTGCCAAAGGATTTGAAATTCTGTAAGTCCAAGCTTGTAATTTAGGCTGGCCGTAGATGGTTAGAATCTCAGCTGGTTTAGCAGGAACCGGCCGAGATTCCAACAATGTATGGGCAGGCTGAATGTACCAAAGTTGATTGATCGATCGATCAGCTTGGGTACAACCAGACAGTCGGATTTTACATGGCTGGTATAGCTGCTAACAATAATCACTGAGTTATCCTGGTGGGAACAGCTTCCCTTCCCACGCTGTGATAGCCCAATTCCCATTGCCTTTGGAATCTGACCTTATGAAGAAACTGCTCACCTATAGGGTGATGGGAAAACCTACGACTATCTCTGGCTTATGCTACCAAATTGGAATGTACCTATAAAAATGGACGGATAACCTACCTAATACCACGGAAGAAGAATGGACAGAAAGTGTTCATAACTATGTTACCTCTATGATTTTGGCTAGGGACAGATGTTCCATAGGGCCTATTATACTCCGCAACAACTGTCCAGAATGTATTCAACTTCTAATCCCTTATATGCTTGATATAGTACTACTGTAGGTACTTTTATTCATATGGTATGGACTTGTCCCTCCCTGCACTTTTCTGGGAGTCAGCAATAGAGGCCCTTACTTGCAGCTAAAACTAGATCCCTAGCTGCTATTACTGGGAAACTATTACTGGGAAAAATGGTGATTTGGAGGTAAGCCTTTGTACTAGGTTGTTTGTTTTTTATGCTGCATAAAATGACTTGTGAAAGCAAGAAGTTAAACAAGATTTGCTCATCCTGGATAGATGCATATGTGCAGTGTTGTAGCTTGTGAAAGTCCTCAGGCTTGCTCCTTTGCAAACCCTGCATGATATACCCCCTCCCTGTATTTTTGCCTACTTCATTTGGTATTTTTGCAAGTCTTTTGAATAACTTATGTCTAATACCATGCCCCCAGGAATTGTTTGGTGGTATCTTCACCTCTTGATATATTCTGGATCTCCTTGCCAATGCTCTGTAATATTTCAGGAATTTCCTTGCAGCTATAATTCATTAATGATGGCTGATCCCTCAAAGAAAACAGCAACCAAAATTTCCAGTTGGCTTTGTTCAATATATTGAGGAAATAGAGCACATTTACTTCTATATTGTGATACCTGTTAAGACTTTCTAATGCATTCTCTTGAACGGACTCATCTCCAACTGCCAGAACACGAAACCTAATTAAAAAAAAAAGAAAAAGAAAAACATATAGTGTGATAAGAAGTCTGAGGCTGTAAATATCAGCAAAGTCAAAAAGTTCTATGCATTAAGATAAAAAAAACTTCTGTGTGAAGCAGCCTCCCCAGAAGCCCCTAATTACTTACCCGAGCCCCTTCTCCCTCTAGCAATGTCCAGGAGTGTCTTAGCCATCCAGGACACTCCTCCTGATTGGCTGAGACACAGCAGCAGCGCCATTGGCTCCCACTGCTTTCAAAGTCAGTCAGCCAAGCAGGGGAGAGAGAGGAGGGGGCTGGGGCTCCGTGTCTGAATGGATACACAAAGCTCTGACCCAGCTCGGGTGCCCCCTGTAGCAAGCTGCTTGCTGTGGGGGCACTCGATAGGAGGAGGAGCTGGGAGCAACAAAGAGGGACCCAAGAAGAGGAGGATCCGAGCTGCTCTGTGCAAAAGCAACTGCACAGAGGAGGTAAGTAGAACATGTTTGTAATTAAAAAAAACAAGCCTTTACAATCACGTTAATCTGACATTTTTTTATGCTCATTCCTGCCCCATCTTCACTGCTGTTCATGATCTCTGCAGGAAGAACCACAACCATTCCTAGTCTTGCTGGGACAGCCAGGATTCTGTGGTAAATGAACATTCTAGTTTCACTCTTTTTATTTACTAGCAGAAATGTGATACCAGTATAATAAAATACAGGCGGTCCCCTAGTTACAAACATCCGACTTACAAACGACTCCTACTTACAAACGGAGGGAGACAACAGGAAGTGAGAGAAAATCTCCCCCTAGGAAGGGAAATTCACTCCTGTAAGAGTTATTATGGGAAAAAGGTGTCTCCACTGATGCTTTATCACCAAGATTTGTTTCCACAACAACCCAAAATTTTCAAAATCCAATTATCATTGGGACAGGAAGTGAGGTGAAATCTTCTGAACAGAAACATAGAAAGCAAAACAAACATTACAGGGGTGTTAACCCTTCCCTATGCTATCCAAAAAGCTTACAAATAGTTTTTTTGGCTGAAGCTACACTTAAAAAATGTAGCTGTTCCAACTTACAAACAAATTCAAGTTAAGAACAAACCTACAGTCCCTATCTTGTTTGTAACCCGGGGACCGCCTGTATCCATAAGAATATTCCTATTAAGCACTCTAGAGTGACAGCTTTAGCTTACAGCACTGCTATGACAGTCATGACCTTAAAACACTAGGGAGTTTTTTTCTCAAATAGGGTTTTGTTAGTTTTCCAGTTTAAGTGTAAAAGGACATGGTAAATGTAATTGAAACACTGCAATGGAGCTGGATATCCTAATACCAAGCAAGAACTTAAAGCAAAAGTTCTGATTTCCTATAACAGCCAGTCCTGTAATTTTGTTCTTCATTTTTCTATTTCTGGCTAAAGATTTTATTAGTCTACACAACATATTTTACAGAATATTGCCTGTGATTGACAGTGGATGGCAGTGGGTGGATTTCGCAGCCACTATTCACTTAAATAATAGCTTTGAAAATCACCCACTACCATCCGCTGCCAATCACAGGAAAAGAGTATCGGAAGGAGAACTAGTCTCTCCAGGCTCTTCCCACTTGACAACTCAAAGTCAGAGCTGATGCGTCTTTTGGATGGGTGGATCCTGATGGGGAAATCTTAGACTAGCTCTCCATCAAGTCCGCCTTGCTTGGGATTAACAGTGCATAGCAGGGGGCAGATTAAAAAAGCTGCTACTGGACAGAATGGCGGCTATGGATCCGTCCCCCCAAACCATGTGCTGTCAGTCAAAAGTAACGCAAACCTGATAGGGCTCTGCCCACCCAAGTACAAAACTCCTTGACCATGCACCTGTCAGTGTGACTGGCGTAGTGTCCGGGGAGAGCAGGTGGGGTGGGAGTTCACTGAGGAAGGAGAGTCCAGTATAGACACGCCAGTCAATGCCAGCACTGACGTTTCTGGTCTCTGACAGGTACATGAATTGGGCGCAAGTAATGTCACTTTTGTTGCTGCGCCCGGACGGAATTATAAAAGGGGTCTATGAATTCCCCAGACAAGGTTTTCTTTTTACAGTACAGTAACTACAAAAATCCAGTTTACTTTAGAAACACAGAACAGTATGTTGACCATGGGACAATCAAAAGCAGGACCCCCAAGGAGGATGCAAAATCTCCTAAAAAAAAAAAAAAAAAAGAAAAAAAAGAAAAGACCCTACACCTAAAAATAAGTAGGGAACAATAGGAAACCAGAAAACAAGCAGGAACTTTAGGGGCCTTCTACTAAGGCTGTAGCCAAGAACAGGCACCAACAGAAGATGGGATATCCACCGGTAAAACGTGGAATGGGTGAGCACCAAGGACCAAGTAGCAAGCCTAACAGAACTGACAAGGCCAGATGCTAAAAAAACTTGAGCTACTCAGGAAAGGAAGAGCCTTACTCTCAACTACATACACTTGAATAACAGTTTGGTGAATACAACTAGAATAGCACAACTAGATGCTGGAGAACCTTACAGAATACAATGGAGTATTGAATCGCCTAAAGTGTACCATGGCATACAAATACAGTGCCTCAAAAAAGTATTCATACCCCATGAAATGTTCCACATTTTGTCATGTTACAACCAAAAACGTAAATGTATTTAATTGGGATTTTAGATGACAGACCAACACAAAGTGAACATAAATATGAAGTGGAAGGAAAATGATAAATGGTTTCCAAAATTCTTTACAAATAAATATCTGAAAAGTGTGGCATGCATTTGTATTCAGCCCCCCTGAGTCAATACTTTGTAGAACCACCTTTCGCTGCAATTACAGCTGCAAGTCTTTTTGGGTACATCTCTACCAGCTTTGCACATCTAGAGGGTGAAATTTGTGTCCAATTTTCTTTGCAAAATAGCTCAAGCTCTGTCAGATTGGATGGAGAGCGTCTGTGAAAAGCAATTTTTAAGCCTAGCCACAGATTCTCATTTGGATTTAGGTCTAGACTTTGACTGGGCCATTCTAACACATGAATATGCTTTGATCTAAACCATTCCATTGTAGCTCTGGCTGTATGTTTAGGGTCGTTGTCCTGCTGGAAGGTGAACCTCCGTCCCTGTCTCAAGTCTTTTGCAGACTCTAACAGGTTTTCTTGTAAGATCGCTCTGTATTTGGCTCCATCCATCTTCCCATCAACTCTGACCAGCTTCCCTGTCCTTGCTGAAGAAAAGCATCCCCACAACATGATGCTGCCACCACCATGTTTCACTGTGGGGATGGTGTGTTCAGGATGATGTGCAGTGTTAATTTTCCGTCACACATAGCGTTTTGCTTGAAGGCCAAAGAAGTTAAATTTTGGCCTCATCTGACCAGAGCACTTTCTTCCACATGTTTGCTGTGCCCCCCACATGGCTTCTCGCAAACAGCACTTCTTATGGCTTTCTTTCAACAATGGCTTTCTTCTTGCCACTCTTCCATAAAGGCCAGATTTGTGGCATGCACGACTAATAGTTGTCCTGTGGACAGGTTCTCCAACCTGAGCTGTGGATCTCTGCAGCTCATCCAGAGTTACCATGAGCCTCTTGGCTGCTTCTCTAATTAATGCTCTCCTTGCTCGGCCTGTCAGTTTAGGTGGACGACCACATCTTGGTAGGTTAGCAGTTGTGTCATACTCTTTCCATTTTTGGATGATGGATAGAACAGTGCTCAGTGAGCTGTTCAAAGCTTGGGATATTTTTTTTTATAACTTAACTCTGCTTTAAACTTCACCACAACGTTATCCCTGACCTGTCTGGTGTGTTCCTTGGCCTTCATGATACAGTTTGTTTACGAAGGTTCTCTAACAAACCTCAGATATTTATTTGTAAAAAATGTTGAAAACTATTTATCATTTCCTTCCACTTCACAATTATGTGCCACTTTGTGTTGGTCTATCACATAAAATCCCAATAAAATACAAACAATTATGTTATTGGTTGTAACATGACAAAATGTGGCAAATTTCAAGGTTATGAATACTTTTTCAAGGCACTGTACCTCAAACAGACTGGAAACCTCTAGATAACGTGGTCCAGCCTCTAGACCAGGGGTCTCCAAACTGCAGCCCTTGGGCCAGATGTTGCCCTTTGCTTACTTTTTTCCAGCCCTTGGGGCACTATTCCTTCTATGGATACCAAAGATGGAGTACTATTCCTCCCACTGACACAAACAATGAGGTGCTACTCTTCCCACTGACACCAGAGATGGGGAATTAATCCTCCCACTGACACAATTATGGGGCATTATTCCTCCCACTCACACCAATAACGGGGCACTATTCTTTTCACTCACACTAGCGGTATAATTTCTTTGAGAATTAAAAATGATGGTACCAGCACAATGGAAAAATAACTAGATGTGGAGCTGCCTGTGCCACAGACTATACCGTACCGTAAATTTATGGAACAAGATTAAACCGCGCTACCACATAGTTGGTTTACCAATAGTTCAAAATTAATAAATGCAGTGCTAAAATGGCAAAATGTGCTACCACATAATTAGTATAGTATTGCTAAAAGTCAATAAACTGAAAACAGTGTTGAATAACATAGGTACCTAAAGTGCAAAAAATGTGTAAGTGATTATATGAATCTATGTAAGGTAACCTTTCTTGCTTCCAGTGAAACGGGACCCATGAAAGAGAATGCTGTGGTGGAAGAAACAACTGAGAACTGTCCAGGGACTGCTGTCCAGCTACCGTTGTTTCTATCCCTGAATGAGGAGAAAACTGACACAAAGACAACTAACAGCATCATACGCTATTGATTTCTGTAATAGAAGTCACATACATCTGGTGAGTAGGGTGCCTGGTGAAGGAATTTGCTCCACTGGAATCGTTTTTTTGAAGATCATTTATTGGATCTATTGAATTCTTACCAGTTTCATTTCTATCTAGGATTCAAATGATAAAGGCTGGATGTTAATGTACTTTGGACTTTAATTTGCATGTTTTGCATTATTCCATCACTAGCACGGAGGACTGTGTACGGATATACTAACAAACTCTTTGCACTTTATACAGATTGACAGCACTTAGTACTGTACCAATTTTGTGTATTCAGTACTGGTATACACATTTTATCAATTTGTAATACAGAGATTCATATAATCACATACACATTTTTGAACTATCGGTAAATGTGGTAGCGCGGTTTAATCTTGTTCCATAGATATAATTTCTTTACTCCCACTGACCACTGTCCAGCCCCCCCTAAAACGCTTGAAGGGCAGTAAACTGGCCCTTTGTTTCTAAAGTTTGGAGACCCCTGCTCTAGACGAAAGGATGAATCTGCTTTAGACACAGGAGGGGCTATCACAAATTCCCTTTCCAGAACAATTCATCCAGCTTCGAAACCCAGCTAACTAAAGACTAGGAACACAAGATCATTACTAGTGCCTACATATCTGTAAATCCTGTGCTTTGCTACCTATTGAATAGTTCATCCACAGTTTCTGGAATCTCATATGCTGGATCATCCATCTTTGTGCTGAACTTCACTTTCAGCCGTTCTACAAATTCTTTGAACTCTGCAGCGCAAATCTTAGGAATGAAAAAAAAAAAAAGAATGGTTACAGAACTGTATCATTCAATATTTAACTGTTTATCATATGAATCAATCAACCACCAAAACATACAATAAAAAGACAGTAATGGTTTTGTACAGAATGTATTGCTTTTAAGAAAATAATAATAATAAAAAAAAAAAAAACAATTAAAGAGACAAGTTACCTTGCTCATGTAGGGTAAAGCGGCAATGTCTCCAAAAAGGGCATCCCCTAACTCCTGTATATTAATGACTCATGTTATATAAGCTCCCTCACAGCACCTTTCTCTTCTTCCACAGCGGGCGAGAAAATTCAATATTCCAAGGACATGAGGGCAGATGTGACCTACTCACCTGTGACAGTGCATGTCAAATGACCAATGGAGTAATGTGATCACTCCTCCAGGTCCCCAACACTGATTTTAGCCCTAGCTGTGCTGGAGATAAAAGCTGTGAAGGAAGAGAAGTAAAGCAAGGCCTCATGCACACTGGACATTATAAAAATGCCAGTAATAGCTGTTTTTTGATAGTGGTTAGAGTGAGTTTTGTAGCGTTTTTGCACTAGCGTTATTTAGCTTTTAGCAAAACTATAATCCCATAAAAGCATAAGCTAAAAAACGCAGATAAACGCAAAATAACCATGTTTTTAAGCTGTTTTCAGCTTTTTTTCAGAGTTAGAGCTGAAAACTCCCTTCAAAACACACTAGTTCTGGGTTTTCTTTCCAGCTAGAAAACGCCCCTGCCAATAACTATGGATAACAGCCTATGTGTGCATGAACACCTAGGATAACATGCTGGGGAGTTTATTGGCTGCAGAAAAACATCTGAAGCCAAAAACAGCAACTGTAAAAATGTCCAGTGTGCATGAGGCCTAAGGGCCTGGGGATGCTTAACTCCTCTTGAGTAGAGGAGTACAGCACTGGCCCTCTTGGCCTGGTTGGAGTGATGGGTAGGCGGCCCCCTCACCACACCCCTCTTTTTTTTTCTCTTCACTCCCTTCACCTCTTCCCCCCAATTCCCTCCTTATTGCCTTCTTCTGCCAGAGAGGACTCCGGGTCCTCTCCAATTGTCTGAAGTTTTTGATAAACTGTTTATGCCGTACAAAATGTCATGCGGGTTGCAGAGACTTCCTAGAGCCGAGAGAAAAAAATTGAAACCTAATTTCATTATCCACAGTTTTATATATCTGAAATATTGTATCTTTATTCTTAAAATTGTATCCTGTCAGATACACCATGGTTGTACTCAAGTATAAGCCGTCTCGCATATAAGCTGAGGCAACTAACTTTACCACAAAAAACTGGGAAAAGTTATTGACACAAGTATAAGCCTAGGGTGGGAAATGCAGCAGTCAGAACACAGGGATTGTAGCCAGGACACAGGGACTCAGCCATTACACAGAGATTGTAGCCAGGGCACAGGGATTGTAGCCAGGACACAGGGATTGTAGCCAGGACACAGGGATTGTAGCCAGGACACAGGGATTGTAGCCAGGACACAGGGATTGTAGCCAGAACACAGAAGAGAGGAGTATGGTAGATTCACTATCTACACAGCGCGCTGCTTCTAAGAGCCACTCTGTGCATGAAACTGTGGCCCAATTACATTAGCTAACACCCACTTGTCCTGCCCACCTCCCGACATCAAGTTAAAAATCTGACACCTCTCTCAGCATTCTCTGCATTCCAATGTAATTAGGTCACCGTTTCATGCACAGAGTGGCTCTTAGAAGCAGCACGCTCTGTGTAATGTGAATCTACTCATCACCCACAGACACTGACTCGAGTATAAGCCGAGGGGGGTCTTTTTCAGCACAAAAAATGTGCTGAAAAACTCGGCTTATACTCGAGTATATACGGTAATTACAGCTTAACTACTTGCCGACCGGGCCATAGCTGAATGACGGATACAGCGCAGTTGGATAATCCTGGGAGGGCGTACAATGACGTCCTCTCAGAATTGCGCACACAGGAGTGTCCATGCTCGCCGGGTCCACAGGACCTGCCGCATCATGGATCAGGGTAAAGGGCCAATCCCAGCGGTCCTTTACCACATAATCGCTCTAGCTAATGATGGAGCGATCACTTTCAACAGATCGGCGTCATGTCTGTTTCTCTCTTCTCCTCACGCCGATCGTGTGAGGAGAGGAAGAGAGAAGCTGCAGCGTGAGGCTGCTTGAGTTTTTTTTTTAATACATTTCAAGTGCCCAATCAGTGCACATCTGTGCCCCATAAGTGCACATCTGTGCCCCAGCAGTACATATCAGTGCACATCTGTGCCCCAGCAGTGCACATCTGTGCCCCATCAGTGCTCTACAGTGCCCCAGCAGTGCCACATCTGTGCCCCAGCAGTGCCACATCTGTGCCCCAGCAGTGCCACATCTGTGGCACTCACGCGACTGCTCTCCACTCTCCTCTCCCAGTCTGACAACTACAGTGGGGGGGGGGGGCAAGAACTTCCGCTGACATCAGCCGAGAGAGGAAGGAGAGCGACAGACGGTCACGTGAGCGCCGGAAGGTGCTCTGAAATAAGGTAGAAATTGGCATATTTTTTATAAAGCACATACAGCGGACACATAACGTTATCTAACAGAGGGGATTGTATGAATATAACGCAATTATTATAGCAGCAGGAAGGGAAGGGGCAGGGAGCAAAGTGGCACTGACACAAGCTGACAGGCAGGGAGGGGGACAGTCTATAGCTCCCCCCTCTGTCTTATCTCAGTGACTCTGCTGCTAACTTTATTACCATCACCTTATACATTGGTTTGTGTGTGTTTGTTTTTCCTTTTTTTTTCTCCTTTCCCTCAGATTTTTTTTTTTTTAACATTCTGCTAAAACTTTTGTGAATCAGTACCGCTTGGACCTTGAAGTGGACACTTTTTCTCTGTCGCAATTGCAGTAATACGGCTACAATCACCTCAAGCAATATGTATGAGTTAAACTTACATTTTACACTGGATCATAATGAGAAAATACCCTCAGGGGGGTCCAGAGTTGCTGAAAGTTTAAGTGCACATATATAAGATGATAACAACCTGTAGTCTGACAAAAAAAAATTGTAACAAACCAAAACTCTTATGTATCAATAAGCTCAAGAAAGTTGCTTTTACTCCACAGACTACATGTCTGGAATAAGAACTGGTTTGTTCTTCTATAGCAAAGCAGTGGGAGAGAAAACATAGAAAGGAACAACAAAAGCAAATAAAAACAGACTGATGAACAGTAGCAACAGACAAAATAAGCAACAGGTTATGGTGAAAATATGAAACATAGAAAAGGCGACCAAAAAAGGGATTTTATTAAAACTTACCCTAAAATCCTTTTCTCCGAGTTCACTGACAGACGCAGCTCTTCATGACAAGTGGGGTTTATGCTTGCCTCATTAGGAGTTAACTAGGCAGGGAAAAGAACAGCTGGCCCCTCCCATGGGGCCGTCCTCTCTTCCCACATAAACCCTCACATAGCATAGCTCTCCAGTTCGTACACAAGCCGTACAAGAACAGAGCACAGAGAGGTGGGTGCTGCGTCTGTCAGTGAACTCGGAGAAAAGGATTTTACGGTAAGTTTTAATAAAATCCCTTTTTCTCCTATGTTCACTGACAGGCGCAGCTCTTCATGACAAGTGGGGATGTCCCAAAGCTGTGTCAAAAAGAGGGGTGGGTAAACGATAACAACTGTACCCAACAGAACCTCTGAGGGAAGCGCCAACGCGCCTACACTGCCGCCTGCAAAACTTTGCTGCCAAAAGCAGCATCCGAAGATGCTAACACATCAACTTTATAAAACTTAGTGAAAGTGTGTACCGAGGCCCAAGTGGCCGCCTTGCACAACTGAGACACCGAAGCCTGGTGTCTGAAAGCCCAGGAAGTGCTAACAGCCCGGGTAGAATGAGCCGTGACTGGAAAAGGGGGAATCTTGCCCCGAACAGAATACGCATGGGTCACGGTCTGTCTAATCCAACGAGAGATAGTAGCCGACGAGGCCGCCAAGCCTTTGGGCGGACCTTCTGTCAGCACAAACAGATTATCAGACTTCTGAAAAGAAGCTGTAGCAGTTAAATATACTCGTAGGGCCCTCACTACGTCCAAAGTATGCAACTCAATTTCCTTTGGGTGCAATGGACGTGGGCAGAACGAAGGAAGAACAATATCTTCGTTAATATGAAACGAAGAAACCATCTTCGGAAGAAACGAAGGAAATGGGCGCAAAACCGCCTTGTCCTTGTGCAGGACTAGGTAGGGAGACTTGCACGACAATGCTGCTAACCCAGACACCCGCCTGGCGGAAGTGATGGCTACCAAAAAAGCCACCTTCTGCGACAGCAGTTGTAAGGAAATCTCCCTGATTTTTTCATAGGGCGGTTTCTGAAGTACAGAGAGCACCAAATTCAGATCCCACGGGGCCATCGGGGTCTTCACCCGAGGCGCCACATGTCGCACAGCTTGTACAAACGCACAAACCAACGAGTGCAACGCCATGGGTCTCTGAAAAAGAAAACGCCAGAGCCGATATCTGGCCCTTAAGAGTACTCAAAGCCAGTTTTTTGTTCAGGCCTTGCTGCAAAAAAGCCAGTACCCTAGACACCACATAAGAGCGAGGGTTATGACCCTCCACCTCGCACCAAGCTATATAAGCCTTCCAGGTGCGGTGGTAAATCTTGCGAGAAGTACACTGCGAGCCTTCAACAAGATAGGAATCACGGAGTCAGCGACTCCTCTGTCTCTCAGCACCTGGGACTCAATAGCCACGCTGTCAAAGCCAGCGCGGGTAAAGCAGGGTGCAAGATGGGCCCCTGAGACAGAAGATCTCTTCGCAACGGGAGCCGCCAAGGGGCATCTGCCACCATTTGCACCACGTCGGCGTACCAAGTGCGCCGAGGCCAATCTGGAGCCACCAGGATTATTGGTATCCCCTCCGCCACTATCCTGCGTATCAATTGCGGCAAAAGTTTTATCGGAGAGAAGGCGTACAGAAGTCGGTAGCGGCCCCAGGGGGCCACCAGAGAGTCCGTGGCTACTGCCAACGGATCCTTCGTTCTGGACATAACGGTCTTCACCTTGTGATTGAACCGAGACGCCATGAGATCCACATCTGGTGTCCCCCATCTGCGGCAGATCTGAGTGAACACCTCCGGGTGGAGAGACCACTCTCCCTGGTCCAGCGTCTGGCGACTGAGAAAGTCCGTCTGCCAGTTTTCTACACCTGGAATGTAAATGGCGGAGATTGCCAGAACACGACGTTCCGCCAAGCGCAGTATCAGAGCTGCCTCCGCCGAAGCTGCTGGACTCCTCGTGCCGCCCTGATGGTTCACATATGCCACGACCGTGGCATTGTCCGATTGAATCCGAATCGGACGACCTTGCAACCTCACTGTCCAGTGAGATAGGCACAATCTGATTGCTCTCAGTTCCAGCACATTGATGGGAAGCCGAGCCTCCTGTGCTGACCAACAGCCCTGGGCAGACAGCTGCCCCAGGATCCCGCCCCAACCTGAAAGGCTGGCATCCGTGGTGAGAATCACCCACTGAAGGGGCAGGAACGACTTCCCCTGAATCGACGATGAGTCCCGAAGCCACCAGGTCAGAGACGCCCTGGTCTAGGAGCTCAGACAGATCAGAAGGTCCAGAGACCGAGGGGACCTGTCCCACCGAGCCAAGATTGCTCGCTGAAGGAGACGAGTGTGACTCTGGGCGTAGGGTACTGCCTCGAAAGTCGAGACCATGAGTCCCAGCACCCGCATACAGAAACGTAATGAAGATCGTCTGTGCGGCAGGAGGGTTCGCACTGGCGACTGCAGTGCCAGTAACTTGGCTGGAGGAAGGAAAACCTTCGCCTGTTCTGTGTCCAGAATCAGACCCAGATACTCCAGGCGATGGGATGGAGACACCGTCGACTTCTGCATGTTTAGTAACCAGCCGAAGTCCTGCAGCGAGGTCATTGTGATTCTCACATTCTCCTCCAGAGCCGAGGCGGACAAACGCTGATGCCATGGACAGATAGGTACATGGAGGTACGCATCCCTGATGTCCAGAGATGCCAGAAATTCCCCCTGATGGAGGGCGGCCACGACCGAGTGGATAGATTCCATCCGAAATTTCCGCACCCTGACATACCGGTTCAGGGCCTTCAGGTCTAGTACTGGCCGAACCCCCCCCTTTTTTGGGGACCACGAACAGGTTTGAGTAAAAACCTCGAAACCTCTCCGCTGGAGGCACTGGCACGATCACCCCTTGGTCCGAGAGTGCTTGAACAGCCCTGAAGAGGGCCTCCCGGCGTGTCTGCCCTTCAAGTGTGATGGTAGACCTTCCATGAGGTTGATTGCTGGCCTCTGGAAATGTAGAAATAATGGAGTCAGAGAGACCCCGGTTCCTCAGGTTTCAACAACTAAGCAAATAAAGCAAGCAACAGCGGAACAGGATAGAAGACTGGCCTTCCAGGCAGAAGGTTTGGGTTTGGTTGACAACTGCCCACAGAAAATCTACTAGGAGCTGGAGGATATCCAAGTACCAAAATCTTTTGGGCCAGTTTGGCGCTATCAGAATCACTAGAATACCCTCGATCTTGATCCAACAAAGGACTTGTACTGGAGGGAAGGCATAGATCAGGTGAAAGTAACACTAGGGGGTCACAATTGCATCTTGTCTACCTTGTTGTTGAAATGGGATGCTGTGAAATCTGCATCTGCCCACACCCTAAGTCCAGACAGCCATTTAGGCCAACAGACGTTGAGGCGAGCATGCCAGCAGACATTTAAGACTTGTCATGGAAATAAGAGGAAGACTTGGTCATGAAAGGGGAGGTCTGGGAGGGATAAAAGGAAATCCTCTAAAATCTGTCAACGCCGAACTACGCTACTGGCACCTTGGTTTTCTTCTTATTAGCCAAGAAATTGCTCTTCTTGCCCATGAATTCCCTAATAAAGGTGTCTATGGACAATTTTTGGTGCACTGAGGGATTAGTCACAAATAAACCCTTTATTGGGCACCACGCACTTGTCCCAGACTGTTGTGGTCAGGTAAACAACCATAGAGATCAGCATAGGTTGCATCGCTGCACTCAAAGAGCAAAGTAGGCATTAGGAAAGGCCTCCAACCTCTTGTTCAGAGTCTTTAAAGACTAGGACATCTTCAGTTGTAACCATTAGAGGTTTGATGAGACAGGAAATAGCTGGATCTAAACTTTTCATTTCTTGTGGTAAGCCTCCTCAACAGGGTACTGCTGAGCAAACTGCTTGGGAGGAGAATACATTATGTCACACAGCAGCAAGTCCTTGTGCAAAACATTCTGTGCTAGTATGAAGATCAGAAAAGTCCTAGTGGGCTTTCTGGATTTGGATAGGGACGCCATACTGGAGACCTTCGGTCTCAAAAAGGCACTTTAAAATGCATACTGTGTCCACCAAACCCAAAATTGTTTCCTTCAATTTGGGAAAGGTTATGGCCGACTGACATTCTACCCTGGAGGAGTCCTTGGACCCTGAAGATTTACCCTACATTTTAAAAAGGAGAGAGGGGCCTCACCAACCACAGGGGAAGGGACTGTGCCAACAAATAAGGAAAGACAAAAACATCAATTATTATAAAATTATTGTTTTAATTATATCACATCAAAAGATAAAGTGCCATCCATATAAAACCAATAAGGTGTTGGACAGTCAATATTGAATATTATAAGCATGTAGAATTAACGTGTTTCGCAATAATAGATTCTTCTGGATTCACACTTCGCGATGGACACTGTAACAACAAAGAAACACTTGCCAAAAATCAAAGAAAAAAACACAACAAATATATATACTGCAGTACAAAATGAATCATCCTATTTAACCAGGAAGGACAAAAAAAATAAAAAACAAAAATGAACACATAAAAATAAATATAAAAAGATCATTCACAGGGGGACAGTGAAAGACAACGGGGGCCTAAAAACCAACATACCATGTATAGATAGCCATCTAAGGGACTTAACCACATTATTATTATTACTGTATACAGGATTTATATAGCGCCAACAGTTTGCGCAGCGCTTTACAATAATATAAGGGAGACAATACACCAACAGTACTATTCAAAACAAGAGGGGTCCTGCTCTTTCGAGGTTACATTACATAAAGCGATGTGTGGTCCTAGAGGTTAGACTTGAGCTTCCACCATTTCGGATAAAGGTAGTATGCTGTCATTTGCTTTGCAGATTTTATATTTTTGTGATACTTAGTACCTTTATCTGATATTTTGGAAGCTCAAGTCTAACTTCTAGGACCACACATTGCTTTATGGACAAAACAGGGTTGGTTCTATGTTAGTACCATTCAGGTCTCTAGAACAGTCTGGTCTATGTGGGTAAGTCCCTTAGATGGCTATCTATACATGGGATGTTGGTTTTTAGGCCCCCTGTTGTCTCTCACTTCACCCCCCCCCCCCCATAAACAATCTTTTATATTTATTTGTATTTATTTATTTATTTTTTTATATTTATTTCTTCATTTTTATTTTTTCTTTGTCCTTCCTGGTTAAATAGGATGATTAACGTTGTATTGCAGTATACATATTTGTTGTGTTTCTTTTCTTTGATTTTGGCAAGTGTTTCGTTGTTGTTGCAGTGTCCGTCGCTAAGCGTGAATCCTGAAGAAGCTATTATAGTGAAACACATTGATTTCACACGCATAGAACATTCAATAATGACTGCCCAACACCTTCTTGGTTTTATATGATATGGGTTTATATGGATGGAATATCCCTTCCCCGTGGTTGGTGAGGCCCCACTCTCCTTTTTAGGATGTGGCCCTCCCTCTTACAGGGGTCCCGGTGTGGTCCGACATGTATTTGAATGGGATGGTGCCACTATGAGGATTAATTCTATATCTCGTTCTGTCTTACACCCTCATTTGTACCGATTACCCTACATTTCCTCATCTTCCACACCTCCTCATCGAGCATTAAAGCTTCATTGATAGAGTCTGACAATGACTCAGGAGAGGATGCAGAACAATGGCGCTTGCTCCTTTTTCCACCCCATGGATCCCAAAAAGGCAGAGACATTTTCCATAAACTCCAACATAGAAGCTGAAAATTTCTCTCTAGTTAAAAAGGTGGAATAGTGCATCCCTGAGGGATTAAGGGGAGACTTAAAGCAGTGGAGACTAAATTATATGAAGTAGAACTGAGGGAATCTGATTCACCTCATCATGGCCCTCTGCACAGTGTGTGTGTGTGTGTGCCCCACTGTCCAGATTCCCTTGTGCCCAATGTCCACCATATGGATCAGGGTATACCCTAAAGGGGTGCTCATGACCTGAGCTGCATAGCAGAAGGGATATAGCAATCCTGTGTCTCACACTCACGACTAAAGGCTACTGAATATCCTGGTGAGAGCGAACGTGGAGAACAGGGCCTCAACATGGAGCAGGGTTGTGTCTACAGCAGCAGAGCGTGTTGTCCTGTAGCTTAGCATTTGCTCAAGACGGAACCTGGGCTGAAGAGGGAGTGAGGTGCTGCCCCAGGGGGCAGGACTATGCACACAGTACAGGCTACAGTCTGTCTAAATGTGTTACGGGAGATGAAAAGCATTTACCACAGCAATAGCAAAAGGTCTTTCATGCCATAGCACAGTCGTGACAGATAATTTAAAGCATTACAGTCAGCCTGTGAATGGGGTGGGGTGTGAATGGATGGGGGGGGGGGGGTAGGGTTTCCCACAAGGTAGCATCATAACCCCAGGCTTTGGGGTCCTTCTCCTTTGTTGGATTATCACTGCCCCTGAGTCCAGTGCTGGAAGCATTGCTACAGGCTGGCTCTGTTTCCCTTATGGTGTCCAGATACAATCTCCAAGGCTATGTGTGGAAGCTGCAGGAGGTAGTCGCAGCGGCTGTAAGCGCAGCTGAGATGAGAATGAATTTCTTAGAGCAAAGTTCAGCAAGGAATCTTTTTTAGTTTTCCAAGTAAAATCAAGAAAACACAAACTGAACACACCAGCTCCCAGTAGGGAGAGGTCGTCCATCACCTAAGGACACTAGCAAAAAACAAGGATTGCTGGGAGTGGCTAGCTATATGGGCTCATCCACAATTGTTTTTGCCAGTATCCAATCACCTGCAGTTGATTACAAATAACCTAAGGTTTATGAGGCCTGTGTCCTGTATCGGAAGTATATACACACACACTATATATCTATTAAAAAAAATGTTGCGGTACTCAAATGTCTTTATTCAAGATTTCAATATATATATTCCATGTGTTTGATTATAACAGTTTTCGGCCCATGTGGTCGCATAAGTGTGCACACCCTCCCCCTGGCCAATCAGGAGGTGGGTTTTGACCCGTCACCCGATTGGCTGAAATGACAGGCTATCCTATTGGACGCCTAAGAGGAGGGGAGGAGGGTAATTGATCATGTACCCCCCTTTAAGACAGAGAGGGGATTGAGAAAACAAAAAGGGTTTACTGAATACATAAAAAGGGATGCAATACATCCCCATGGATTAATGAATACATATTTGTAACAGAAAACAGTTTATTACATTATTGTTATTTTGCTTTCAGGTTATCGGCAGAGATCTACAATGAACAAAGTTTTTTCCATTGTTACTATATTATAAATTGTATTACAGTTTATTATGTTTATGATGAACTGTTGATATCAACAGGATGTCTCTGTAGTATGGAATGTCCTTAGTGGTCATTTAGGGATATATTTAAATATTCACTTGCTCTTTATCCTAGTAGAATTTTATGCTACTGATGTTTCTTTATGTGGTTATGACATTTGGAAGTATAATGTGTCCCGATATGATAATGTGTATAGTGGTGATTAAAGGGTTAATATGAGGAATGATGTCACCTCCGGATCCAGATAAAGCAAAAAAGTACATCTTTTTCCAGGTAAAAAAAAATAAAACTGCATTTATTATTTTTCTTATTAGAAGGCTGTAAAGTATTGCACCCACAATCAGCAGATCACAGGTGCATTCTCAGGCTCCTGCAGACTGTAGATGTTTTCCTGTACCTTGTAGGCTCAATGAACTACTTAGAGCGCTCACCATCGCCCTGGTTGTCCAATAAAAACTTCAAGCCGTCAGCCACAATGGCCCACTGTCAGAACGGGGGATCATGGGGGGGCTGCTCAGTTAGTAACATGTTCTGTTACCATCCTAAATATGGGTGTAACATGCAACAAGCTACTAAAGGTGAACTTATTCTTTAGACCCCTTTTACACTGAAGGCAGACTTCAGTTGTTTTAGCGCTAAAAATAGCACCTGTAAAGCGCCTGAAAACTGCCTCTCCTGCCATCCCACCTTTCACACTGGGGCGGTGTGCTTGCAGGATGGGAAAAAAAAAGTCCTGCAAGCAGCACCTTTGGGGTGGTTTGGGAGCATTGTACACAGCGCTCCTAAACTGCCCCTGCCAATTGGAATGAATGGGCAGCGCTTGCAAAGAGCGGCAACCCCTTTTTAACCCCTTCTTGGGGGTTAAAAGTGCCCCGATAGCGGTGGAAAAGCGACGCTAAAATGACAGATTTATCGCTGATGCTCGGGTGGCCAAAATGTGAAAGTAGCCTTAAAGACATTCATGTGCTGCAACCTCCAGAGTGTGGTGTGCTAATATATATATATATCTGCACACACACAGTATATGCACTCACATACGCATGCACGCAGTCATGTGAAACAGTAGGTACACCCCACCCCATGGGAATCATTGGCTTCTTTCAACATATTTAAACAGGCAAACATTAAATCTGCATTTAACCACTTCTGCTCCAGAAGATTTACCCCTCCTTTCATGACCAGTCCATTTTTGGGATACGGAACTGTGTTAATTAAACTGACAATAGCGTGGTTATGCGACACTGTACCCAAATAAAATGTGTGTCCTTTTTTTCCCCACAAATAGAGCTTTCTTTTGGCCGTATTTGATCACCTCTTTTTATTTTTTGTGCTATATACAAAAAAAGACCGACAATTTTGAAATAAAAAAATACATTTACTTTCTGCTATAAAACATATCCAATAAAAAGATGTGAAAAAATCGAATTTCTTCATTAATTTGGGCCAATATGTATTCTGCTACATATTTTTGGTAAAACTAATCCCAGTAAGCGCATATTGATTGGTTTGCGCAAAAGTCATAGCGTCTACAAACTATAGGATATATTTACGGAATTTGTATTTATTTACTTTTTAACTAGTAATGGTGGCGATCAGAGACTTATAACAGGGACTGCGATATTGCGGTGAACAAATCGGACATTGACACTTTTTTGGGAACCAGTGACACTAATACAGTGATCAGTGCTGAAAATATGCACTGTACTAATGACACTAGCTGGGAAGGGGCTATCATCAGGGGCGATCAAAGGGTTAACTGTGTGCCTAGCTTGTGTTTTATTTGCAGTGTGGGAGGTGCTCTTAATGGGGAAGACATGAATCCTTGTCCCTGCTTTGCAGGAACCCATGATGGATGCCTTCCCTCCTGACAGAATGGCAATCTGCCTTGTTTACTTTGGTAGACTACCCTTCTGCCTCTGTACCAAATGATCGGTGGGTGCTGGCGGACATTAAGTCCACGGTAGCCCCCATCGGCTCTCGCTGTGAATAATCACAACGGGAGCAAGCCGCCGGTAACACACATTCGCTCCCGCTACCAGGAGGTGCAAGATTGCATATGTATATATACGTGATCCTGCGCACAACGGCAGCTCTGTAGCAGTATAACTGCTATAGGGCAGTCGGAAAGTGGTTACAAATGTGCTTACAGATAAAGGGATATACTTAATCAAATGACACATAAAATGGACGTGGTGTAGTTGTTCTTGTAATCAAAATAAATTAAGTGCAGACTTAGGCCTGGTTCACACCTATGTGTTTTTAGTGCTTTTTCCAATTTGCACTACAGAACATGACCCATCGGAAACCATAATAAATGGACTGTAGTGCAAATCTGCAAAATGCACTAAAAATGCATAGGTGTGAACCACTTATCAAACAGCAAAAGATAAAAATTCAAATTAATGAAATAGAATCAGGTATTTTAGATCAGGTGTCAACGATTAGGACCTTAGGGAGTATGCAGGTGTAACCTGAATTATTTAACCACTTCAATACCAGACACTTAGAACACTTCCCGCCCAGACCAATTTTCAGCTTTCAGTGCTCTCACACTTTGAGTGACAATTACTCAATCATGCTACACTGTATCCAAACAACATTTTTATCAATTTTTTTCTCACAAATAGAGCTTTCTTTTGGGCGTATTTAATCACTGCTGGGTTTTTTATTTTTCGCGATATAAGCAAAAAAGGAGCGAAAATTCAGAAAAAACACACTTTTTTTTAGTTTCTACTGTAAAATTTTGCAAAAAAGTATTTTTTCTAAATAAATTTGGGCCAAAATGTATATTGCTACATATCTTTGGTAAAAATAACCAAAATTAGTAGATATTTAGTCTGCGTGAAAGTTATAGAGTCTACAAGCTATGGTGCAAATCACTGAAAATTGATCACATCTGATGTACGGACAGTCTATTTCATTTTTTGAGACACTAACAGGCTAGGACAGTACAAATACCCCCCAAATGAAACCTTTCTGGAAAGTAGACATTCCAAGGTATTTAGTAAGAGGCATGGTGAGTTTTTTCACGGTTTAATTTTTTCCCACAATTCTTTGCAAAATAATTTTTTTGTCATTGTAACAGGTTATTTCTCTTACATGGCATATGCTTAACACAAAAAACACCCAAAATACATTTTACTACTCTTCCTGAGTATGGAGATACCACATGTGTGAGACTTTTACACAGCCTGGCCACATACAGAGGCCCAACATTGAAGTAGCACCATCAGGCATTTTAGAAGCACAAATTACACATCTCATTTCTCAACCACCTATTACACTTTTGAAGGCCCCGGAGCACCTGGACAATGGAATTACCCACTAATTGAGCCCATTTTGAAAAGCTAACACCCCAACATATAATATATGAGGCATAATGAGTCTTTTGAACAGTTCATTTTTTTTCCAGAAGTTTTGGAAAATGTGGGGAAAAAAATGAGAACGCATATTTTTTTTTGTTACACAAAGTTGTTCATTTATAAGATATTTCTAACACATAGCATGTACATATCAAAAATGACACCCCAAAATACATTCTGCTATTCCTCCTGAGTATGGGGATACCACGTGTGAGACTTTTTCACAGCCTGGCCACATACAGAGGCCCAACACTGAAGTAGCACCTTCAGGCATTTTAGAAGCATAAATTACACATCTCATTTCTCAACCACCTATTACATTTTTGAAGGCCCTGGAGCACCAGGGCAATGGAATTACCCACAAAATGACCCCATTTTGGAAAGCGAACTTCTCAACGTATAATCTATTTGGCATAATGAGTCGTTTGAAAGGTTCATTTTTTTTCCAGAAGTTTTTGGAAAATGTGGAAAAAAATGAAAACTTATTTTTTTTTTACACAAAGTTGTCAATTCATAAGAAATTTCTAACACATAGCATGTACACAGCAAAAATGACACCCCAAAATACATTCTGTTACTCCTTCTGAGTATGGTGATACCACGTGTGAGACTTTTACACAGCCTGGCCACATACAGAGGCCCAACATCCAAGTAGCACCTCCAGGCGTTCTAGGAGCATACGTTACAGATATCATTTTCTGACTACCAATCACATTTTTGAAGGCCCTTCATAGTTCTAACACATAGCATGTACATACCAAATAACAAAAGATTACCTGTGGTTTTAGTAGTGCAGTGGTCCACAGAGGAGAGCATCGGTCCAGGCAGCAAGCAGGGATGTGGTCAGCGATAGCAAAAGCAATTGTCCAGGCAGCAGGCAGGAATACTGTCAGCACAGCCAAAAGCATTGGTCCAGGAAGCAGGCAGAGATGTCCAGGCAGAAATACTGTCCATAGTCAGCAGGGGCAGCAGGCAGAGATATGGTCAACACAGCCAAAGTATTGGTCCAGACAGCAGGAAGAAACATGTTCCATAAAGTCCTGAGTCATTACAGACAGTGATAAGGTCAGCACAGCCAAAGTATTGGTCCAGGCAGCAGGAAGAAACCTAGTCCATAAAGTCCTAAATCATTACAGGCAGCAATATGGTCAGCACAGCAAAAGTATTGGTCCAGGCAGCAGGAAGGACCATCAAGCTTTGGGCCAGGGGGACAGGGGTAGAGGCTTCTCCCAGCCAAATGCTTTGAAGCCTCTGGGAAACCAGACCCTGTTCTGGGAACACAGAAAACCAAAAACTGGTTTTCTCTACTCAGAACGCTTTTCTGGAGCCCCTCACATATGTGAGACCCCTGTGTACTAAAGTAGAAGGGCAAAAGATCAGTCCAAGTGGCAGGCAAAAAAAGACATCATCGGTAAAGAGGCCAGGGTCAGTTAACGTGGAAGTCAGAAACGTGGTTTAAAACAGCAGGCAAAGACATCGTCGGTAAACAGGCCAGGGTCAGTTAACGTGGTAGCAGGCAAATGATCCACATAGGTATTTGAAATGGGGAAATGGCAGTCTTTTAAAAATAAGGGGAACTAATATCAGATGTGTATGATCATTTTTGAAAAAAATCTCTGATGCACAGGCCAGGTTGGGAGGGACATTGGGGGCAATAGAAGCTAGTATCTCTTCTGACTCCTCTTCTGGAGCATACACAACATTTCTTCTGTCGTCGTCTTCCAGATACTTGCTTTGGCGGGTCCTTGCTGATAAATTAGGGCAGTGATAATTTCTTCAAAGTATTTGAATTAGGTGAGGGATTGGTTTTTGGATGATCTTTGGCAACACACAAAAGAATTGTACATGGCCATATGGAAGAGGTGAAATGCGGCTTTCTTGTACCAATAACGGGACTTCCAGGTCGACAAATAGGGCTGTACCATTTGGTAATTTAAATTCACCCCCCCAAAGAAAAGATTGTAGTCATGAACACATTCGGGCTTTACGACGGGGCCACGTCTTCTCTGAATCTCCACCAGAGTTTCGTTGGGGATAGTAGAGAGGATGTGGACATCTTTGTTGTCCCTCCACTTCATGACCAATACCTCTTCATTCCTAATGAAGGCAGATTCCCCGTTTTGCAGTTTTTGGTGAGGAGATGTTGTGGGAAGCCCTTCCTGTTTTTCTTGAAGGTGCCGCAGGCGATAAAGATGGCGAAATAGGGGCAGGCTTGTATGATAGTTGTCAACATATAGGTGCTATCCTTTTCCAAAGAGGGGGTATGCAGGCTCCCAGACAATCTTCCCACTAGTTCCAATATACTGTGTGGACTGCGAATTATCGCTAAAATGGAGGAAACACACAATCATCTCGTATCTTGTCCTGGACATGACAGTGGAGTATATGGGCATGTGGTGGATGGGGTGGGTGGACCAATATCCAAGGATTTAATTTTTATTTTTAAGCCCCATATTGAACGTAAGGCCCGAAAATATTTTGAATTCGTCCAGTGTCAGACATCGCCAATGAAACGGAGGGGCATTAGATGGAGGATTGGCAGTAATAAATTACTCTGCATAGAGGTTGGTTAGATCCACCATACTATGCAGCAATTCAGGGGAGAAAAACAAATAAAAATAATCCAGTGGGGCATAATCTGTGGTGTCGAACTGCACACCTGGCTGTGCGGTGAAATCGGGGATTAATGCGGACCCTGAATTGGCAGGCAACCATACGGGGTTTGCCAGGGCATTGGGAAGGAAGGACTGGGCCCAGACCCGGATTAGGGTTCTTTGGGTTGGGCTTGTTGTTCCAGTACTTGTACTGGGCCCCTCTTCCTGGGGTCTGGCGCTATTGGTGGTGGGCAGGTCTTCGGATCTTGGTTCTGATCTACAAATCCTTTTAGGGGGGTGGGGAGGTTTCCTCAGTTGAATCAGCCTCTTATCCACTGTCCTCTATTGGCTCATACTCCGAACCAGAATCGTATGATGAGAGCTTCCCGCTGCTCTCATCATCCGACATGGCAAGGATTTCATATGCCTCCTCAGGGGTATATATTCTCTGAGACATGGTGTGACTGGTGACTGTACTGATGGATGGCGGCACAATTGGCGGGCCTGTGTGACGGTACTGGTACAGATGGTGATACCAGTGGTGGCAGGACTGTGTGGTGGTACTGGTGGCGGTAGTGGTGGTGGTACAGATGGCAGGCCTGTGTTGAGTGGTACCGATGGCAGGCCTGTGTTGAGTGGTACCGATGGCAGTACTAGTGGTGGTACCGGTGGTGGCGGGCCTGTGTGGCGGTAGTGGTACTGGTGGTGGGCCTGTATTTAGTGGTGGTACTGGTGGCTGTACTGATGGCGGTACTGGTGGAGGCAGGCCTGTGTGGCGGTACTGGTGACGGGCCTTTGCTTAGTGGCGGTACAGGTGGCGGGTCTGTACGATAGATGGGCTGCGACAGATGGGCTGGTGACAGGTTCTCTTTATTGGGGAGCTGTGTACAGTAGACAGTATACAGACACAGTACACAGACACTGATCACTCACTGATTCCTGCTCTCTCCTCTCACACGATTGGTGTGAGAAGAAGCTGGGATCAGCTAGTGAAAGTGTTATGTTTACACTTGTGACAGGCTGTGATTGGACACAGCTGGTCACATGGTAAACAGCCAATTTCAGGCCTTAGACAGACTAGATACACTCTAATAATAAAGCAAGTGCTGCTACTTATGTACAGTATATGTGGACATACCATCAATGCAGCATCAGATGACAGCTAGAACAAATGGTGAGGGTTATCTTGCAGTTATTTATATGCAAGCTTTTATCCCAAAGCTGAATTGCTCAAGTTAGCAGGGTTTAACCACTTCCTTACCGGCGTATAGTAAAAATACGCCGGCAAGGTGGACTCCCCATCCTAAGTGGACGTCATATGACGTCCTCTTGTTTTCGCAGCTTTGCGGGCCCCCAGGGGCCCGCATCGCGGCGATCGGGGACCGGCCGTGTCCCTCGGGACCCCGGCCTTCCGTGATCGGGGTAAAGAGCCAATAAAATTGGCTCTTTACCGTGTGACCGGCTGTGGCCGGTCACTGACAACAATGGCGACAGCGCGGCGATCGGGGGGCGGGCTTGTCCCTCGGACAAAGCCCAACCCCGATCACGGTAAAGAGCCAATAGTATTGGCTCTTTACCACGTGACCGGCTGTGTCCAATCATAGCCGGTCACAAAATGAGGGGAATCCGCGGTAACGAGCTGTTACCGGGTTCTCCCCTTCACACACCGATCGTGTGTGAGGAGGAGATAGCGGTAACAGCTCGTTACCGCTTACTGTCAGCACCAAGCACACTGATTGCCCCCCCTCCAATAAAGAGTACCTGTCACCACCCCATCAGAGTACCTGTCACCTGCCCATCAGAGTACCTGTCACTTGCCCATCAGAGTACCCGAGTACCTGTACCCGTCCACTGTCCATGAGCCCATGAGTCTACCCGTCCACTG
>BLSH010488406.1:149493-168925 GCA_018402905.1 Glandirana rugosa | reverse complement strand
TCATCTCCGAAACATTATGTCACCAACACAATACTCGGGGTAGTGGTCCACTTTTGTCCCCCTTTTCTGAATTTTTTATTTGGACAACGTCGGTGATGTAGATTACTAGTCATTCGACGTTATTTAATTTAACCAAAAACCCAATTTTTGGCGAGATTCGGACAGTCCGTTGGAAAGATACGGTACGAAAGGGTCAACTCGACACACAAACACACACACACATATACACATACACACACACATACACATATATATATATATATATAGTCCGGAGCTGTTTGGGGTCCGCGGTCCAGCGGTACCGCTGGTCTTTAGCGCAGGACCGCTCACTTACCATGGGGAGAGAAGAAACGGCAGTCACTCGCCAGGACGCGATTTCTGGTCGCCATGGCGACCTGGCGCCTGGGGTTTGTCGAGGCCTGATATATATATATATATATACACATACACACACACATACACATATACACACACACACAAACACACAGCTCAACTGGGAAAGCATGGCATAGAAAGGTTGCCTGACAGGCTTAGAGCGGTTTTTAACCCAAAAACCAATTTAATTTATTGCAGCTTACTGATCATTAGATGTAGTGGCTGCAACAGGTTTATTTTTTAAGTCTTTTCCCCCTGTTTTCACCTGGTGATGGGGCTCATAACACAACCACTGTATTACAAAGCCTCTACTCTGGATGAAGGAGCACAAAGGGCACATTTTGACAGCAGCATTGTCATTTTAGGAGGGAGGGGAGCGTTACATGTTTTGATCGAGATCAGAATGGAGAATCCAGGATTCATTCAACATTAGGATGAGGACCAGTCTCCACAGTGCAGGCATATTCGACTGAAACGAGCATGGCAGTCAGGGCTGGAGCGGGAATTCCCATCTGTGTTAAAAGCAGATCCATTTCCCTGTTATTGCCAGACATCTGATTATTCGTTGATTGCCGATGTATGTCACTAGTCAGATGGAATCCACATCAGATGATCTTGCATATGGAACTCAAACATTGAAGGCATAACCACAACCAGACTAAGGTTGGCCTATAACAACCAAAACAAACAACTTCAGGCTAGATGTTGGGCCCATAGACTCATTGGATTGAATAGGGTACACCAAACAGAGATAGCTAGCAGTATGTATATACAGTATCTCACAAAAGTGAGTACACCCCTCACATTTTTGTAAATATTTTAGTATATCTTTTCATGTGACAACACTGAAGAAATGGCACTTTGCTACAAAGTGTAAAGTAGTGAGTGTACAGCTTGTATAGCAGTGTAAATTTGCTGTCCCCTCAAAATAACTAAACACACAGCCATTAATGTCTAAACCACTGGCAACAAAAGTGAGTACACCCCAAATGAAAATGTCCAAATTGGGCCAATTAGCCATTTTTCCTTCCCAGTGTCAAGTGACTAGTTAGTGTTACAACGTCTCAGGTGTGAACGGGGAGCAGGTGTGTTACATTTGGTGTTATCGCTCTCACTCCCTCATACTGGTCACTGGAGGTTCAACATGGCACCTCATGGCAAAGAACTCTCTGAGGATCTGTTAAAAAGAATTGTTGCTCTACATAAAGATGGCCTAGGTTACAAGAAGATAGCCAAAACCCTTTCAGGGGTTGGCAGCAGGGCTGAGCTGCAGCATGGTGGCCAAGACCAAACAGCGGTTTAACAGGACAGGTTCCACTCAGAACAGGCCTCGCCATGGTCAACCAAAGAAGTTGAGTGTATGTCCTCAGCGTCCTATTCAGAGGTTGCCTTTGGGAAATAGATGTATGAGTGCTGCCAGCATTGCTGCAGAGGTTGAAGGGATGGGGGTCAGCCTGTCAGCGCTCAGACCATACGCCGCACACTGCATCAAATTGGTCTGTATGGCTGTCGTCCCAGAAGGAAGCCTCTTCTAAAGATGATGCACAAGAAAGCCTGCAAACAGTTTGCTGAAGACAAACAGACTAATGACATGGATTACTGGAACCATGTCCTGTGGCCTGATGAGACCAAGATAAACTTATTTGGTTCAGATGGTGTCAAGTGTGTGTGGCGGCAGCCAGGTGAGGAGTACAAAGACAAGTGTGTCTTGCCTACAGTCAAGCATGGAGGTGGGAGTGTCATGGTCTGGGGCTGCATGAGTGCTGCCTGCAATGGGGAGCTACAGTTCATTGAGGGGACCAAGAATGCCAACATGTACTGTGACATACTGAAGCAGAGCATGATCCCCTCCCTTCAGAGACTGGGCTGCATGGGGAGTATTCCAACATTATAACCACCCCAAACACACCTCCAAGACAACCACTGCCTTGCTAAAGAAGCTGAGGGTAAAGGTGATGGACTGGCCAAGCAGGTCTCCAGACCTTAACCCTATTGAGCATCTGTGGGGCATCCTCAAACGGAAGGTGGAGGAGCGCAAGGTCTCTAACTTCCACCAGCTCCGTGATGTCGTCATGGAGGAGTGGAAGAGGACTCCATTGGCAAACTGTGAAGCTCTGGTGAACTCCATGCCCAAGAAGGTTAAGGCAGTGCTGGAAAATTATGGTGGCCACACAACATATTGACACTTTGGACCCAATTTGGACATTTTCACTTAGAGGTGTACTCACTTTTGTTGCCAGCGATTAAAGCCCCGTACACACGGGACGACGATCGCACGTACGATCGTGTCGAATCGTATGTTGGCTGTTGTATGTAGCATACTGACTGCACTACACGATCGTATGAGCACAGAAGAACGTTCAGGTGCATGTATTTAGCACCCGGCCATTCCTGACTTTGGAGCATGCGTGTTTTGCACAATACAACTTTGTTGTACCAACTGCTCTGTACACACGATACAACGGTCGTATGAGAGCTTGTTGGTACGACCAAGTTTTCTAGTCTGCTCATACAACTCCCTTGTACGACCGTTGTATGTTCGACTGTTCAAATCGCGCATACGAACGATCGATTTCGCATACAATGGTCGTGAGTACGACCTGTTGTATGCGATTGTCGTCCCGTGTGTATGAGGCTTTAGACATTAATGGCTGTGTGTTGAGTTATTTTGAGGGGGCAGCAAATTTACACTATTATACAGTTGTATGCAAAAGTTTAGGAACCCCTGACAATTTTCATGATGGTCATTTATAAATATTTGGGTGTTTGGATCAGCAATTTCATTTTGATCTATCAAATAACTGAAGGACACAGTAATATTTCAATCGTGAAATGAGGTTTATTGGATTAACAGAAAATGTGCAATATGCATCAAAATGAAATTAGACAGGTGCATGAATTTGGGCACCCCAACAGAAAAATCACATCAATATTTAGTAAAGCCTCCTTTAGAAGAAATAACAGCCTCTAGACGCTTCCTATAGCCTGTAATGAGTGTCTGGATTCTGGATGAATGCATTTTGGACCATTCCTCCTTCCAAAACATCTCCAGTTCAGTTAGGTTTGATGGTTGCCGAGCATGGACAGCCCGCTTCAAATCACCCCACAGATGTTCAATGATATTTAGGTCTGGGGACTGGGATGGCCATTCCAGAACATTGTACTTGTTCCTCTGCATAAATGCCCGAGTAGATTTTGAGCAGTGTTTTGGATCGTTGTCTTGTTAAAATATCCAGCCCCAGCATAACTTCAACTTTGTGGCTGATTCCTCAACATTATTCTCAAGAATCTGCTCATATTAAGTGGAATCCATGCGACCCTCAACTTTAACCAGATTCCCAGTACTGGCACTGACCACACAGCCCCACAGCATGATTTTACTGTGGGTAGCAAGTGTTTTTCTTGGAACGCTGTGTTCTTTTGCCGCCATGCATATTGCCCCTTGTTATGACTAAAATGAAGCTGGCTTGTCCAAATGTGCGTTTGCATACCTCAAGCGACTCCGTTTGTGGCGTTTGTGAAGAAAAGGCTTCTTTCGCATCACTCTCCCATACAGCTTCTCCCTGTGCAAAGTGCGCTGAATTGTTGAATGATGCACAGTGACACCATCTGCAGCAAGTTGATGTTGTAGGTCTGTGGAGGTGGTCTGTGGGCTGTTTTTGACCGTTCTCACCATCCTTCGCCTTTGCCTCTCCAATATTTTATGTGGCCTGCCACTTCTGGCCTTAACAAGAACTGTGCCTGTGGTCTTCCATTTACCCACCATGTTCCCCACAGTGGACACTGACAGCTTATATCTCTGGGATAACTTTTTGTGGCCTTCCCCTAAACCATAATGTAGAACAATCTTTGTTTTCAGGTCATTTGAGAGTTCTTTTGAGGCCCCCGTGTTGCCACTCTTCAGAGGAGAGTCAAAGAGAACAACAACTTGCAATTGGCCACCTTAAATACATTTTCTCATTATTGGATGCCCTTTCTATGAAGTTCAAGGCTTAATGAGCTCACCAAACCAATTGTGTGTTACAATTAATCAGTGCTAAGTAGTTACAGGTATTCAAATCAACAAAATGACAATGGTGCCCAAATTTATGCAACTGCCTAATTTCGTTTTGATGCATATTGCGCATTTTCTGTTAATCCAATAAACCTTATTTCACTACTGAAATATTACGGTGTCCTTCAGTTATTTGATAGATCAAAATACCCAAATATTTATAAATGACAATCATGGAAATTGTCAGGGGTTCCTAAACGTTTACATACAACTGTACAAGCTGTACACTCACTACTTTACATTATAGCAAAGTTTCATTTCTTCAGTGTTGTCCCATGAAAAGATAGAATAAAATATTTACAAAAATGTTAGAGTTGTACTCACTTTTGTGAGATACTGAGTGTGTGTGTGAGACAAAAATAGTGGGCTGATTACCAGAACACTCAAGGCCCTCATTGAAGGGAAGGGAAAGATGGTCACCTGTGACCAAAGACAATGGCCCACAGGCACGTCAGCAAAGGTGAATCACAAATCAACTGCAGAGCAGAAGGGCCTGGCATAACATGGTCAACTCAGCCTGGTGCAAGATAAATAGTACCATCAAGGGTAACTGAGGCACCACCTTTAGAACAGGAGGTGCAAGGCGGGACTCTGATTAGGCCACCTTACGCCACCACAAAAAACAGATACAGATAGGAAAGGTAGTGTACAGACCAACATGCAGGCAGAAAGGGTTGAAGGCCGTTTGTGGCTGAAGCACCCTAGGCCAAAATACAAAAAGGTTGTAATGTAAGTAAAGCCATACTCAAAAGGAGTAGCCCACTGCAGGGCAGGAGGGACAATGGCAGCCAGAGGCCACAGCAAGGTTATGAAAAGTGTGCCATATGTCACTGTACAAACAATATTCTAGTGAGACAGAACCACCAGGGCCATTCACAGAGAAATTGGAGAATAGCAGGGGTCAACGGCCTCATGTAACTAGGTATACAGCTGCACAAAAGGCATACAAATGAGGCGGAACCACAAGGAACAGTCAAAAACTAGCAGTAGGACTAATGAATCGGGTCACCACAAGCCACTGTGCAAACAGTACACAGAATACTGACAGGGGTTACTTCAAAAACCAAAACAGAGCAGGGTAAAAGTCATGTGTGATTAGGTCACTGCAGGCTGCTGAACAGACAGTGGGAAATTACCCACAAACAACTGCAGGGCGGGGGGGTGTTTAAGTAGGAGGATGGTGAATTTGGTCAATATTGTGACTAGGCCACTATGGCCTGCTGAACAAACAATAGACAGGGAGGCATTGCAAACACAATTTAATCAGAGACCCAGAGCACAGCAATAGAGGTTTTTGCCTGTGTGTGACTAGATCACCATGGGTAGCTGTACAACCTCCCCCCCAACCAAGCTGTTAGCGGGCGAGGCCCCCTAACCCGGTGCCTTTGTGCCTAGATTTGCTGCGTGCGGTGTTAGTGTCACCAGAGGGGTAATCACAACAGCCTTAGCGGGGCGAGAAAGGTCATTGCCTGGCGCACAGGGAGTGCCCTTGGATCGATGTGCTATTTACTGCCAGGAGCAAAACTGAATTGGTCCTCTGGGATTGGAACACAGCACACTAGGTCCAGGAGAAGGCTGTAGCCCAGACCCACCACAGCAGATAATCATATTCCAGGAGTAGGATGTTAAGGAAAAGCCTCATCCTTTCCTCTTCCTCACTATGGGTATACCCCCAAAGGGGTCTTTAAGTACAGGGCTCCACTGCAAGCAAAACTCAGCCCTGGACCTCTATAGCATAAGGTTTCCTCCAAAAAAAGAGAGGTAACCAGGGAGAAGACATCCCATCACCTAAGAATATTAGCAAAAAATGAGGTTTGCTGGTAGTAGAAGTGATTATATAGGGGATGTTGCTGCAGGTTTCTTTTTTGCCAGTGTCCCATCACCTAATGACAGCTGCATACCCATGGGTATGACTAAGATTCTGTGTTCTGTATTATAGGATTAAGAAAAGGCAAAGAATGCATCTAGCCAGGGGTCCTGGCAAGGTAGAATGTGAGTGGGAAACACTAGGAGGAGTTTATTCTAACACTTAAAGTATAACTAAAGGCAAAACTATTTTTTAGTTTTGGATAGAGGAGAGATGGATTAGAACACCTGACAGTTTTTACTGCTGTCTGTGCCCCCGTTAAGGAGATCATCCTCTCTATTTGTCCTGTTTACCATAATCATTGAAAGTGAAAATAAGAGAAATTACCCAAATTTTGGGTTGTCCCCAGAAAAGTAATAGAGGGGAAATCTTCCAATGGGGTCCCTAGTTCTGGTCCCCCAAGGAATTCCCTTGATTTACAGGGGTTTCCTCTCACTAGCCTGTTTGGCTATGGGACAGGAAGTGAAGGGAAATCTCCTCAATGGTACACAGATGGCAAAAAAAAAATGACAGGGGTTATGACACTCCCCTGCTCTATCCAAAATAAAAAAGTTTTGGCTATAGTTCTACTTTAATCAGGGATGCTTAGCCTAAAGACAAACTGAGATAGGGCTAATTTAAAGTGTTTCTACAGTTTAAGTCAGTTAAACTTATTAAGCGTTAATGTGCATCCAAAGGCTGCAAATTATATGTTCTAAACTATTTCCAATCCATCAAGATCTTGGTTATGCTGCCTCGTGAGTGTCACAAAGCCTCTTCAGAATATTTTCTCTGTTGGGTTCCTATGCATGCGCAATCTTACTTCAAATCCAGGTTGTAACTTGGCGAAGTATGTCATCTCCATAGGTTTACAAACACCAATCTGACTGAATGCAAATTGTGATACATAGGCAGGACTCTACAGAGAAGATTTAAAAGAGGCTGTGCAGAGCCAAGCAGGCCACACATCCAAACTCTCATTGAAGCATACAGAGGTGAAAAGATTATTTAAAAAGGGGGACAAGAGATGGGATGCAAAAGGTTGGCAACACTTTAGTACTAAAAGGGAGGTCAGAAACTGAGGAGACATTTTTAGTTATCCAGTGAAAACACTTAGGTGCTCTGAAAGGAAAAAAAAAATTTAATCATGGGTCATCAAAGATTTGGACTAACCTCTGATTGTTTCTTTATGCTGTACTGACTTACTTGTAATTAAGGTATGTCTGAGGATTCTTCATTATGTAACGAGCTCTTCTTCCAATAGAGTGTGATGTTTTATCCAATGACTCTTCAAAGCTGGAATGCATAATATCTCTGACCACTTGCCAGGGCACAAATGGTCTATTCACCTAAATAAATAAATAAAATAATAAACTGTGTTTTGCCTATCAGTATTTTAAATGATAGTTTGTTTTATACTTAAGATTAATTTATCACGTATTAAAACAGTACCACTTAACCCTTTTCCAAGCTCAAAAAACGGAAAACCTTTATACTAGATCAACAGATTTGTCCATCAACTATATTTAAAGTGAATGTAAACCCTCACATATACCCAGTGAAGTGAACAGCCTCAGATGATACATAGAGATGAAAAATCTCCCTACATAAGTTTTACATGCACATCTGCTGTCTTTAGCATTATATGCCATTTAGAATGTGCACATCCTGTTAGAATTTTCTCTTCTTGTTTCAACTGTGGGTGTGAATTCTTGCCATACACTGTGAGACAGCTGATTGGAGGAAAGGCACACAACTCTCCACATAGGCACAGATTTGCAGAGCTAATCTATAGCACCCACCCTGACACAAAATTCAGCCTGGTTTTATCACAGTTGGCCATTTGAAGGTCTAAAGCAGTAGCTTTCAACCTTAGATCAGTGGTTCATAAACCCAGTCCTCAAATGCTTGCAACAGATCATCTCATTAGCTAGTATTGAGATCCTTCCCCAGAAGATTTTAGTCTTGCACCTCGGTATCTCCTGTTTATCCACAGCATTTATCCACACAAATAAAAAAAAAGTCAGGGGGAAAGTGCAGGGTGCCAATGAAGCATACTTCCCCATGAATGTACAGATTTGCTGAGGAAAATTTGCAAAATATATAAAAAAAAACAAAAAAAAAAATCATCAATCATGTTTTCATGACTTTCTCCACTTTACACGGGTGCTTTAAAGCAAGTCAATGGCTTGGTATTTATAACAGCTATTTCATAATGCCAAATTTATGTAGTTGATGCCTCCTACACACCTCAAAGGGTATCTAGAGAATAAAAAGGCATCTTAGATTTTTTTTTTTTAAAGTCTTCCACCTTGTACTAAACATAGGAGATCTAGTAAGAGCAACAAGGCAATTATTTCACCCATGCCGACTTCATCCACCATAGTGGGCATAACCCGACAGGGCATTTCAGGGACAAGGCTCTGCCACAGGCAGACCACAACCCCAAACTTGTAAAGCACTATGTGGCTAACTTTATACATTGCACTACTTGGCAAGAAGAGCACTGACAGCAGGAACCAGTGCATGGAAGCTACATTATAGGCCAGTACAACATTTCCTATCCGACGGAGTCCCGGGTCTTGCCAAGACATCATCTGCTCCGGTAGCTGCAATAGAAGTCTCAGTGGCTATGGTAAAACATGAATCTTGACAGAAGAATCATCTTGGTGTAATGTCATCATTTGAAGAGAGTAACCTCCATAGTAAGAAGGTAAGCTTTTTTTCAGTAGAGAGAAGACATCTATTACCTAAGAGCATTAGCAAAAGACTGGAGCCAATTCTCTCCGCAGCCTGCTATTTTTTTTAGCCAGTGACTGACATCTTTGGACGGTCGTCTTGCGGGGTTCCAATCTTTGGCCATGGATTGAGCCTGGATTTTATGATAAGCTTTATATTCTTATATTTAAAGTGGGCCTTCACTTAAAAGTGACTACTACTAACTAGCCTCTCCTAATCCCCCCCCCCCATTCTACCATACATGGAAGGTTTTTTTTTGGGGGGGGGGGGGGTTGGCAGGTACCTTTTTCTGACAGCTACCCACCTTTGCAATTCTCGTCTAGGCTATAATTACAGAACTTTGACTGCCCCTCTTCCCACCAGAAACCGCCTGCGACACATCACATGTCTCAAGAGGCTGTGGGATCAATCCAACAGCATTGCATGATCTTGCAAATGCACATTGGGCATCCACAGTCAAGATGGTGATCCCGGGGACCCAAAGACTGGCAAAGAACTAGCTTGGGTGAGGACAGCACTGGACTCCTGGTCTGGTGAGTGTCTGTTTAGTAAAAGTCATCATCTAATAAAAATACTATACTACTGAAAGGGGTAAATCAGTTTATGAGTGGGTGGGGGGTGGCAAGTTGCAGTCAAAGTTATACAATGCAAGAGCCTGGAAGAGACCAAACAGAAGAATTTCCAGAATATCATTAAGATTTACATTTTGCCTTGTACTTCTTTAGGCACGTTTCACAATGCCCAACAAGCACTTCTAAACATAAAGGATTAAAAGAGTATATTAAACCAAATAGCTCAACATATAGAACTGGTTGACAAGCATTTGCCAAAATAAGCTGTGCTTGAAGCGTTTGCACATTGGACATTGTGGACCTGCTACTCACATATAGTAATGCGAGTTGTTTTACACTACCTTTCTGTTTAGAATATTACTTGCTATTCGACAGAGCATTAGCAAGCCATCCTCTTGTGCTGTCCATGCCACTCGCAGACGGGTCATTCTCTGTAATGCACTCTGATCAGCCTCATCATGGTATCGGCTTCTTTTCATTTTTTCTTCTGTCTTTTCCTCTTAGAGAAAAAAACACAAAAAACCTGATAAATAGACTGTAAACACTCCTTAGCTAATCATGTATGTGTTTTATCCCACATTTACTACACAGAGGCAGCTGACCAAACAATAGCACATCTGATATATTATGTATAGGCAAAATCATGTTTTGGATATAGAAGTAATGTGTTAAATCAGATTATGTTTTTGCTTTCTGTGTCCTGCTGTGGAGATTTTTCTTCACTTCTCATTTTGGACATGCAAGAGGACGTGAGGAAATATCCATAAAGTCAGGGGAATTCCCATCTTAGACTGTTGTAACCAGAAAACGTGTTGCTTCCCACCTTTTGCTCTCATGACGACTCTGAAATGTAGGATTTCCCCACACCTTTGTTGTGAGAAAGGCAAAACAAAATCTCCTGGGCAAATGTGGCTAATTTTGCCACACAGGGGAAAAAAAAACCACCTAAATGAAAATATTGCTTTAATAGCGCTATCTGTCTTAGGAGCATATATATAAAGAAGTGAATTCAACAAACTTTCACTCATGGTGAACCATTTAGCCCAGTTCACACTGGTGTGATTTGCCATGCATTTTGAAATTTTCAAGTCGCACACCATTGTTGGCAATGGAACCATTCAAATCGCCATGTCACAGCAAAAAGGTTCCTGCACTTCTTTTTTCACGATTTCATTGCAACCTGCAAGTCGAAAGCCATAGTGAAATCGGATGTACAAATTGCACTGAAGTAGTGAGATATCAAAGCCGCACTGGTGTGAACCAGGGCTTACTGTATATTAAAACAATTCACCAAGCAGATACACCTGCAGTGAATGTCAACCTTATTCCCTAACTAAATCATAAACCTCAGCAATGCTTTGTAACAAGTCCTCATTACATGATTATAACATTAGATCTTTGTAGCAATAACTATCCTAAAGTACTGGCAATGAGGAAATATGGACTCTATTTAACATTTTTTAATCCTGATGCCACAGTATTTGAAAATGCAGTTTTTTTATTATTTGCTAGCTTGGGCACACTGTGAGAAGAGACACCGAATGGATACTTTCAGACCTCTCAACTGTCACTGGTAGTAGGGGATGTTGGGGGGGGGGGGGGGGGATTCACCCCTGCACATGGATTACTGCTCAGTACCTAAGAAGATACAAGAACAAAAAGCACCTTAAGACAATTGATATTTACCCACACAACAGCTGGTTAATTTGCGCAAATGCACATGCAGTTTCCAAATATATGCAGTTTGTCCAAATATCTATGCAGTTTTTTTTTTTTTATATAAATAGACCCCCAGAGGTTAGGCCAACTCTGTAGTCTGTTCCTGCTACTAGACAAAGCAACCCTTACTTACTCTTTTTCTGCTTTGCTTTCTGTTTTTTTTCTACGTGTTGTTTCAGTTTTTTTCGCTTTCGGTTTTTCCCTCCACAAACCCTTTTATTGCGGCACACTGTAGATTCCTTTACTATCTCAACAAGCTCTCCACTTTCTGACATGTTCATATCACCAAAGATGCGATCCTGTTTTCCTAAAAATGGTAAAGGTACAACAAAGTAGTATTCATTACGGTATTAAATTATAACATACAATAAAAGCACAGGGGTTTACTTAAACCAAATGTTATAATCTGTCTATAAAATCTGTCCATGTATTTAAAATTGTTGCTGTAATTGCATAACTATACATGTAGTTGAGTTCTAACTAAAAGTGTACGTAAAGCCATTTTTTTAAATAGAGTTAGGTATAGTTAACACTGTCAGGATCTTTTTTTCTTTGCCGTCATAGTTTTATCAGGGAGATTTTCCTTCACTTCGTATACCAGAGACACAACAGGAAATAAGAGTAAATATCTCCAAAGTGAGATAGAAATCCCACCTTTCACATCTGATACTAAAACAGGCATCATTATAGAAGGATTTCACAAATGCTCTTCCAGCACCAACTCTAAAATGTTGATATAATAAATATATATATATATATATATATATATATATATATAAAAAAATCTGTGCACAATAAATTCCAACAAATAAAGCTGCAAACACCAAATTGATTAATAAAGCATTCACGTGTGTTTGAAATATGTTCTGCACTAGAAAAACAAATTCTAAACAGAATATTAAAAAATATATAAAGTGTGAGCCAAATTATACAGAGGACAAAATAAATGTGAAAAACAAGTCTTGAGACTAGTTAGCCGAGTCCAAGAAAATATGTGTAACCAAGTCCAAGGAAACCAGAAAGGAGTATCCAAATATCCTCGTGTTATGTACCACAAAACATACATGCAAATACAGCCTTTCCTAAGCAGATGTAGCTCCAAAGAGACAGAGAAGTTAATATATATATATGTATATATACACACATATACACACACACACACACACACACACACTGGAAATAAAAAGTCTACACACCCCTGTTAAAATGTCAGGTTTCTGTGATGTAAAAAAATTAGACAAAGATAAATCATTACAGAACTTCCACAATTATGGCCTCGTACACACGGACGTTTCTAAAAAAATAAACAAAACGTCGGGCCCGACGTCAAGGAAAAAAAGTCGGCGTTTTTCGGCATTATGCATCGGCGTTTCTGAGCGTTAGTGAGCGTCGGCGTCAATAGGTGTTTTTTTAAAAAAATCACCCCTCTGCTATTTTTCAACCTAAAAACGTTGGCGTCAAAAGAAGCCGGAAAACGCCGGTACAATATTAGGTGGCGTTTGTTGGCATTTTGTGCCGTCAGCGTCAAAAAATGCCAAAACGTTACAGCCTCAGAACGCACTGGCCGTGGGTTCTAGTTTCATCTCACTAACGCAGACGCCATCTACAGCTCAAAAACGTTAGCGTTTTTATGGGCCATTGACATGGAGAGCTGCAAATAACGCCAGAAAACGCCAGCGTCAAAAAAACGTCCGTGTGTATGAGGCCTTAATGTGACCTATAAACTGTACAACTCAGTTGAGCAACAAACTGAAATCTTTTTTTTTTTTTTTGGGAGGGTAGTAAAAATAAAATAATGTGGTTGCATAAGTGTGCACACCCTCTGTCTTTGTCTCATTTCTTTTACATCACAAAAACATGACATTTTATACCCACGTTTTTTATACCCACTGTGTGTGTGTGTGTGTGTATATATATATATATATATATATATATATATATATATATATATATATATATATATATATATACATACACATACATATATACACACATATTCACAATGGTAATCATAACAAGCGTCAAAGTTAAGAATTTGGCCTAGAGTCATGTCCCAGTACCCACATGTCTCTCACCATTCACTGCCACACGTTTGCAGCCTCTTCTCTATAGATGTTCTCTATATGAACTCTGTTCGCTGTGTGATTGCAAACACTTTCCAATGCGTTTCGTCACTGTGACGTCACGCATTCCCCCTTTCCCCAATCAGTCTTTGAATTGTCCTGGGATTGAAAGGAGCACAATTAATTGTGACCTTTGTAGTGAAGATAATTCAATTAATATTTTCTTGGAGTCATTTGGACCTGTTTTTCAAACATTTTTGTGCTACTCTTTTTATATGTATATATTGGAGCACACCTTATTTATATTTTTCTATTTATATTATGTTTATATTTTGTTTTTACAGACATTGACACATATTTCGCACAAACCCTGAAATGTTGGATTTCCTATCGACTTCTGTAGCAAAGACAGTAGTCATCAGAACAGACAGAGAGTGAATGTCCTCATTAGAGAAACAGCCAGCAATAAAGACCTGAAAATGGGTATTAACACAAACATGCTGCATTAAAAAAAAAAAAAAAGTTGGGTTTACATACACTTTTAAAGTAATATCAAAGACTAAGTCCAATCCTGATGAAGACCCCCTACCCCATAAGACAAAAACAAATAACCATCTCCCAAGACCATCCCACCATGTTCAATTTCTCAAGAGGACAGTTACAATTTTCCCCAACATTCATAAATGCACATTATCAAATGCAGAGATTTTGTAGACTGTTTGAAGATATGCAAACTAAAGTGATTTGAACTCAAGAGGAGTCCGCATCAAAAGGAAGGCTTCGTACAAGAACAAACTGCAGCACTACAAAAAATGAGTTTACCGATGAGCAAAATTTACATAATTCAATATAACACATCAATGCCTTCCTTCCTGAAGAAGCGCACGTGATCTAGTGAGTGAAATTCATTGACGTTATGTCATTCAGCCCAACCTCCAGACCACACCATGCGGCTTGTCCATCAGCCGCTCCACACTAACAGCAAGAGCTTGGTGGCGTGATTCTACCACTATGGGAGGATGCGGAGTGGACTCGAGTACAGGTGCCAGCTGTGTCTGGACATACAGCATGCTGGGGACGGATGCTGATAGGAGCAGCCAGTGATCTCATACAACTTTGGGTCAGACTGCTATAGGGAGGTGCTTCCCAGGACTACCATTGCTTATATGAGTTTGTTTCACTACTATTTGTTATACCCGATGAAGGTTGTATCCATCTAAGTGTCTGCTACTCCTGTCCCCCCCATGCTGTCCTGGCTGCACCTGTTTATCGTTTATTTGCTTGAAGCATATGCTACTATTGATGCTGTATATGTGCTGATGGGCGACCCCACTAATGACTGAGTTATGGTGGATACTAGCACTGCCCTGTGATATTCTGTTTGAATGGCCAGCTGGCGGATTACAGAGATAATTGGACTACCTTTATCTGCTAATTATTAACCTCAGTGTTATCGTGCAGGATTTTACTACACTATGCGGGGTACTATATAGATGGCTTCTCTCTGCATATCGAGATTAGACTCCTTGTGTATCAGTTCATAGAAATCCATGAATAATCTGGTTCACCTCTCAGCTCTTTCTCTCTGCTAGTATCAGTGTGTGCATGGTTGTGTTTGTGAGCCCAGGTTTTGTTTTTACAGTACTTGACAATGTTGTCAATTGCGCTTTTATTGGTGGGTGGTGAAGGTATTTAATTTATAAATGTATAAAATACATTTTGCTCATCAAACTAATTTTTGTAATGCCGCAGTTCGTTCCTATACGGAGCCTCCCTTTGACGAGGATTCATCTGGAGTTAAAATCACTTTAGTTTGCATATTGAATTTAGGTTCCAGGAAAAACACCTGTATTTTTGGGGAGTCGGCAGGCAATTTATATTAAAATGTTTTATTTCAAATGTACAGGTACAATCTTCCAATGCACACTCTTGTCATTATTCTATGTAGACAAGCTTTACATACCTTCCACATTCTGTACATAAAATGTATTTGCATGAAGTACTACAATAAACATCTACTTTCTGTTACAATATCCTTTTTAAGCAGATTAACATCAGCAAAGCAGTTTGAGTCGTCATCATATCAAATATAGTTTCTTTGCAGACAACTCTTTTCTGAATAAATTGTGGCTTGGGGGACTATGTGCATGTCTCCGTTGAGTCAGCAGGCAATTAATTTATTTCCATTAGGTAGTGGTGTCCCATTTTCCCTTTTATTTTTGGTCTATTTCACCAAACATACACTGTATTCAGCTTTTAGCCAAGTGGGGGAAAACATTACAGCAATTTCCAGGGAGGAAATAAGTATGACCAGATGTTTGCACGGCTTTTTCGGAAAGCCCAACAGAAGTCTTTTTTTTTTTTTTTTTACTTACTATACAGTCAGCCAGCATAACAAGTAAAGAGGAAAAAAATATAGTGTATACTATATTGTGTGTGTACTAACTGTAAAAGCTGCCATGTGTCAGTGCCACACTTGAGAAGCAGATTGTTGCTTTCACAGAGAGTAAGCAGCCACTTCCCATGCAAAATGCTCTAAACACCAACACTCACGTGCTACTGATTTAAGTACTATGGAGGAGGAGGATCAGACAACCGAATACCCGGACCAATGCATTCTAGTGGTCCAGCGATGCCAGTATGTTGCAGGCACAGATCAAATTTCATAGTGATAAGCCCAAATTTCCTTTACCCATTATGTTGTGGCCTGCATAACAAGCAAAAATACTAAGGCTTGAATTGGGTTTTAAAAACATTTGCCCATCTATGACTAGCCAGTGAGGAATATTTATCGACCAAGCCTTTCAGAAAATGTTCAGAAATTTTGTAAAGTGGCATATGTATTTTTTTATTTTTTTTTTAAGAAAACCATTGGTGTGACTGCGGACAGTTAATGGACAGTTAATAACAAAAAAATACCAGGGGATAGAAATCCCCAGTAAGCAATGAAAGCTATTTTTTCACTAAGGGTCCTGAATAAAATGTGTACTCAGATATCTGCAAGCTGTCAATGTTGACTCTCTGAAAATGCTAGCTGTCTAGCAACCCATTTAAAACTCTATAAAAGTTAGCTCTCATGCACACAGGCGCATGAGCCTGTATAAAATAAATTGCATGGGTATTTCTGCATCTGAGATAAACAGCTGCCTCGTAGGCCGACCATAGTAAGGGATGACAGTATACGGCTGTACATGCGCAAACTCGCGCATGCGTACAAGTGTACAACCCTGGATGCAGAGTGTGTCCAAGAGCGCATGGCTTTACACACATGCGGTTTTGTGTAAGTAGCGGTGTAAATGTGACAACTGTGTATCCTTGCCGTGGAAATATGCCTGCAAATTACATTGTATGCCAAAAAGAACCAGTGTGCATGCGCCCTTAAATGATCCAACAAGTGTGCACATCTGCTTTGAATTTTCTGTGACTACACTTGCTTCTTTCCAATGCATTACAACAGGTCTGACTATAATGAAAAGAAACAAATAGAAGTTATTATTACCCTTTGAGCCAAGCAGTAACATAGGCTTGTTCAGAAAGGTCTGAAGTCTTAGAGTAAAGCCTTGTTGTGCATATTTAGCCTGGAAAAAAAAAGTAAGAATTAATCTTACACAACAAACAAATAAAATGAATTGTCCAGCATGTTACAAAGACTATTTTTTTGTCAAGAACAAGCAGCAGTCTCAGTAGTTGGCAGCAGAGGAAGACAGAACTCTTCCTACAGATCCTGTCCCTCTCTGTGAAGCCACAGCACCCCCTCGTCTTTACATCCCCTGGTCTCAGCATTCAGCAGACTCCGGCAGCTGACTCCAGCCCTCCTCTGGTCCTCCTCCAGACCCTGCACTTTCTGCTTCCCAGCTCTGCTCCCAGCATCTTCCCTGCAGCAGTAAAAGGTATTGTAATGTAAGCGGGGGTGGGGTGCTCTGGACAGCTAGGTCTTACAGATACAACCATCTCTTTAAGGGCAACGATAATGCTCATGCGGCCCGCAATGAGATTGAGTTTGACACCCCTGGTTTAAAGTAAATGCGTGAAGAAAAATATTAGATCATAATGTATTATTGCATTTTCTTATCTAATATTTTTCAGCACATATTTACTATATGGTTTAGCACTGCACTATTACATTTGCTTCACTTTCCTATTCTCTAGCTACACCTCCTCCCTTGGTCATTTGATTGCTTCCCATGACTTTCAATTCCATCTCTATACTGACAACACACAAATATATCTCTCTGCTTCTAAACTTACCTTTTCAGTCTCCTAATGCATTATTCATTTTATTAACCACTTAAGCCCTGAAAGAATTTACCCCCTTCCTGACCAGAGCACTTTTTGCGATTCGGCACTGCGTCGCTTTAACTGACAATTGCGCGGTCATACAACGTTGTACCCAAAGAAAATTGATGTCCTTTTTTTCCTCACAAATAGAGCTTTCTTTTGGTGGTATTTGATCACCTCTGCGGTTTTTATTTTTTGTGCTATAAACAAAAAAATAGAGCGACAATTTTGAAAAAAAAAAACAAAAACATTTTTGGTAAATAAAATCATAAAATCGCAATATGCGTTTATTGATTGGTTTGCGCAAAAGTTATCGCATTTGCAAACCATGAGAATTGATTTTTAGCGGGACTGAGATATTTCGGCGGACAGATAGGACGATTTTGACACTTTTTTGGGACCATTGACATTTATACAGCGATCAGATCTAAAAATAGCCACTGATTACTGTATAAATGTCAGTGGCAGGGTAGGGGGTTAACCTGCAGGGGGCAATCAAGGGGTTAACTGTGTTTGCTTAGTATGTTCTAACTGTGTGGGGGCTGGGCTGGCAGGAGCATGACAGATCAAACTGATCCCAATGACAGGGATCAGTAGATCACTGGCATGCCGTCTGACAGAACGGGGAACTGCCGTGTTTACATCGGCGGTTCCCCGCTCTTCTTCTGTATTAGGCGATCGTGGGTCGCCGACAGAGTACGCCCGACCCGCGGCCACAGACGGGGAGCGTGCAGTGTGCACAAGAGCGGTGTGCTCTCACCTGATATCTGCGCCTGCGTGAAATGCCATTTAAATAAGGCATTTCGCGTTACGCTGCCACTCTGCAGCAGTAAATGTATGCAAGCCAGTCAGGAACCGTTTAAAGGAGTTGTAAAGTCTCAAGGGTTTTTTTACCTTAATGCATTCTATGCATTAAGGTGAAAAACCTTCTGTGCTGCAGCTGCCCCCCCAGAGCCCCCCTTTACTCACCTGAACTCAATCATTTCAGCGTCGAGGACGAGCCCAGCAGCTCCAGCCGCTCTCTCAGGTCCTCATTGGATAGATTGATAGCAGCAGGAGCCATTGGCTCTCGCTGCTGTCAATCAAATCCAATGGCACGGGAGCTGGGGGCGGGGCAATATGTCTATGTCAATGGACGCAGCAGCAGGACTCGGGAGTGCGTCCACACGGGTGCCCCAATGGAATGCGGCTCTCTAAGGGGGCACCCGATGAAGAGGAGGAGTGCCGCGGGGGACCCCAGAAAAGGAGGATCAGGGCCGCTCTGTGCATAACCCTTGCACAGAGCAGGTAAGTATGACAGGTTTGTTATTTAAAAAAAAAAACAGCCTTTACAATCACTTTAACCACTTTAAGACCGAGCCTCATTTTGGAGTTTGGAGGTTATCAGCTAAAAACAGGTTTTTTTGCTATAAAATTACTTAGAACCCCCAAACATTATATATTTTTTTTTTCTAAGACCCTAGAGAATAAAATGGCGGCCATTGCAAAACTTTATGTCACACCGTATTTGCGCAGCGGTCTTAAAAGCGCAATTTTTTTTGAAAAAATTCAGTTTTTTGAGTTAAAAAATAAGACAACAGTAAAGTTAGGTCAATTTTTTTTCATATTGTGAAAGATAATGTTACGCCGAGTAAAATGATACCCAACATGTCATGCTTCAAAATTGCGTCCGCTCGCGGAATGGCGACAAACTTTGCAACATAAAAATCTCCATTGGCGACGTTTAAAAAATTCTACAGGTTAGCATTTTTGCGTTACAGAGGAGGTCTAGGGCTAGAATTATTGC
>BLSH010488406.1:123650-138126 GCA_018402905.1 Glandirana rugosa | reverse complement strand
GACCTTTAAGGACTGTACTTAAAAAAGTCACGAATTCCTAAGTTTCAGATTAGTAACTCTAAAGGAAGGTTTTGGGAAAACAGAGGAGACCCTAAGTAAAACCGGGACGACTATAGACCGTTTTTCGTAATAAATCCCATTTGAATCCTTAAGCACTGAAAAAATTCATGTCAGGAATTTCCAGCGCACTAGCAAGGGGGGGGGGGGCTACCAGAATACTAGGGGGAATGGGTATAGGACTGAAAAACAAATGAAGAACATTCCCAATGCAGGGCTCCTGAGAGTAGCATGTGCATTGTAAAGGGTTAGTAGTCTGAGGACCTCTAGAGGTCCAAGACAATAGGAGTATGCCTATGTGTGGCATGAATGGCTGGCCATAACATTTTAGCTCCAGTGTGCATGTAGACGGAGACTCCTACAGGACTCCATAGCTCCCAGTGGCACAAAAAAACATGATGGTTGCAGGGCAGCTGAAGGACAATTTCAAAATGGGAGCTCAAAAGGAAAAATTTATAAAGAAAGAAAAAAAAAATTTTACTGCCAAGCTCAGACATTTTAACATCTGATAAGTACAGTGCCTTGCGAAAGTATTCGGCCCCCTTGAACTTTGCGACCTTTTGCCACATTTCAGGCTTCAAACATAAAGATATAAAACTGTAATTTTTTGTGAAGAATCAACAATAAATGGGACACAATCATGAAGTGAAACTAAATTTATTGGATATTTCAAACTTTAAGAAATAAAAAACTGAAAAATTGGGCGTGCAAAATTATTCAGTCCCCTTAAGTTAATACTTTGTAGCGCCACCTTTTGCTGCGATTACAGCTGTAAGTCGCTTGGGGTATGTCTCTATCAGTTTTGCACATCGAGAGACTGAAATTTTTGCCCATTCCTCCTTGCAAAACAGCTCGAGCTTAGTGAGGTTGGATGGAGAGCGTTTGAGAACAGCAGTTTTCAGTTCTTTCCACAGATTCTCGATTGGATTCAGGTCTGGACTTTGACTTGGCCATTCTAACACCTGGATATGTTTATTTGTGAACCATTCCATTGTAGATTTTGCTTTATGTTTTGGATCATTGTCTTGTTGGAAGACAAATCTCCGTCCCAGTCTCAGGTCTTTTGCAGACTCCATCAGGTTTCCTTCCAGAATGGTCCTGTATTTGGCTCCATCCATCTTCCCATCAATTTTAACCATCTTCCCTGTCCCTGCTGAAGAAAAGCAGGCCCAAACCATGATGCTGCCACCACCATGTTTGACAGTGGGGATGGTGTTTTCAGGGTGATGAGCTGTGTTGCTTTTATGCCAAACATAACATTTTGCATTGTTGCCAAAAAGTTCGATTTTGGTTTCATCTGACCAGAGCACCTTCTTCCACATGTTTGGTGTGTCTCCCAGGTGGCTTGTGGCAAACTTTAAACTACACTTTTTATGGATATCTTTAAGAAATGGATTTCTTCTTGCCACTCTTCCATAAAAGACCAGATTCGTGCAGTATACGACTGATTGTTGTCCTATGGACAGAGTCTCCCACCTCAGCTGTAGATCTCTGCAGTTCATCCAGAGTGATCATGGGCCTCTGGCTGCAGCTCTGATCAGTCTTCTCCTTGTATAAGCTGAAAGTTTAGAGGGACGGCCAGGTCTTGGTAGATTTGCAGTGGTCTGATACTCCTTCCATTTCAATATTATCGCTTGCACAGTGCTCCTTGGGATGTTTAACCACTTCAGCCCCAGAAGGATTTCCCCCTTTAGGACCAGAGCCCTTTTTGCGATTCGGCACTGCGTCGCTTTAACTGAAAATTGCGCGGTAGTGCGGCGTTGTACCCAAACGAAATTTGCGTCCTTTTTTCCCACAAATAGAGCTTTCTTTTGGTGGTATTTGATCACCGCTGCATCATTTCTGAACGCCGCTATAAACAAAAGAAGAGCGACAATTTTGCAAAAAAACCCCATATTTCTTACTTTTTGCTAAAATACATTTTTTTTCATCGGTTTTTTCATCGCAATAGGCGTTTATTGATTGGTTTGCGCAAAAGTGGTCGCGTTTACGGATGATGAGAATTAATTTCTGGGGTTTTTATTTATTTATTTATTTTTTACTAGTAATGGCGGCGATCTGCGATTTTTAGCGGTACTGCGATATTTCAGCGGGCATGTAGGAACATTTTTACACTTTTTTGGGACCATTGGCATTTATACAGCGATCAATGCTATAAAAATGCACTGATTACTGTGTAAATGCCATTGGCAGTGAAGGGGTTAACCTGCAGGGGGCGCTCTAAGGGTTAACTGTGTTCCCTGGGCGTGTTCACAGTTTCCACGTAGAGGAAGGGGGGCATCGCGGGTGGCCGGCGGAGATCGAATCCACCGCACCCGCTCCCTGGCCCTCCCCGGACACAGTGAGCGCGCGGGCACTCCTCTGGCGGCACGCGCTCACTGGGCGCGATCTCGCAGCCGCCGTTATATGACGGCGATTTGCGTAGGAGCGCCACACTGTCGCCGTCAATTGCCGATTAGCGGTCGGCAATCGGTTAAAGCTTGGGAAATCTTTTTGTATCCAAATCCGGCTTTAAACTTCTCCACAACAGTATCTCAGACCTGCCTGGTGTGTTCCTTGTTCTTCATGATGCTCTCTGCGCTTTAAATGGACCTCTGAGACTATCACAATGCAGGTGCATTTATACGGAGACTTGATTACACACAGGTGGATTCTATTTATCATCATTAGTCATTGAGGTCAACATTGGATCATTCAGAGATCCTCACTGAACTTCTGGAGAGAGTTTGCTGCACTGAAAGTAAAGGGGCTGAATAATAAAAGGTGGCGCTACAAAGTATTAACTTAAGGGGACTGAATAATTTTGCACGCCCAATTTTTCAGTTTTTTATTTGTTAAAAAAGTTTGAAATATCCAATAAATTTCGTTCCACTTCATGATTGTGTCCCACTTGTTGTTGATTCTTCACAAAAAATTACAGTTTTATATCTTTATGTTTGAAGCCTGAAATGTGGCAAAAGGTCGCAAAGTTCAAGGGGGCCGAATACTTTCGCAAGGCACTGTAAATAATAACTTAAATCCATTGTTGTTTTCCTGATCATTTTCTAAAAAGAGAATACTAATCAGGGGACATTTAAATAAGTGTCCAATAACTAGGATGAACCTTGTCTTCCCTTTTTATGTTGTCGGTTCATATTGGGTTCAGGCTTCGTCTGACATGGTGGGAAAAACCCCGGAGTGTCTGGGATTCATAGCAACTGACCACTTCTCTGGACCTGTATAGCACCCTGTGGCTAACCACACTCATTGCACTTCGTGCCAAAGTGAGTGCCCAAACAAGAACAGGTGCCTGAAGCAACATTTCAAGACGTCCGCACAGCATGGGTCCCAGCTGCATGTTCAAGGTAATATCAAGGCTACGCAGATCTAGATGCACTGTTTCTAATGTTATAGCAAAAGGCAGTAAACAGTTTATTGAAGAACCCGAAACAGAAGTGTCGATTGAATAAGTGAAAATAAGGAAACTTTTTAAACATAGAAAAACTTTTCCATTGAAGAGAAAAGGATCACTAGCAAAACACCAAGGTCTTTTAGAGTGGGGAGGGTTATAGAGATATGCTCAGGGGGCGTTCCCAGAAAAGCTTTGCTAACATATATATTGTACAATTAAATTTAATATCACAAGTCCAATGAAGGGGGAGACCCTTAAGCCTCTGAAACATAATAACTTTTTTTGAATGTTGCTTTCAAGAAAATTTAAACTTTACAAGACATGTCTGGCGCTCCTCATCATACACTAGTTTAAACAAGCTATATGCTGTCCTAGCCAGTCCTTGGAGAGCTGCTCAAAAAAAAAAAAACTTCAGTCTCCAGAGCTAAGCTGTAGCTCTTTTTGAAACAGCTATGGAAAGCAGTGGTTCAATGCTGCACAACTTCTCCAAATGAGGTTTTTATATCAGTCTGTGTTGGGAACATGCACATCCAATCCTTATATTTACTGGGAAAAGTAGTGACTGATACATCCTTATCAGGGGACAAGTAAAACGTGAATTTTACTTCATAAAAATGCATTCCAAGTAGATTCTCTCTTATGTTACTTGATTACTTTTATGCACTGTAGTTTAGACAGTTTTTAAAGGAAAGCTTATACAGCCCCTTCACACTAATGTGTCTGCATTACCACTCCAACATTGGGGTGATTGGGCCCATAGAAATTAAATAGAAGCATTATCTCATAAAATTGTAAAGTGAAGCTTTTCACAATTACACTTGTTTTCTATAATTACAAAATTAACATGGGAAGTATTTTGTCAGACTGCATGTACAGTAAATACTTAACACTGCTTCTATCTGCAATTATGTTGCAAAATAAAAAAAGGGACACTCAACTGCAAGAAAAATTACTTCACCATCAAATTTAATTTGAGAGAAAGAATCTGGCATAATTTAATTGAAAAAGTTTGTTAAGTAAATTGGTACATACATAACACTCTCGAGAATGTTGCATTTTCTCTCCAGATTCTGTCTTTCTTCAGATTCTGCATCCATATCTTGTCCTGGCAGATTATCTTGTTCTGAAGTGATAATTTTCTTTCCACGAGGATTGCGTACAACTCCTACAAAATAAAATAAAGCATACAGATTATAGATATTCCAGAAATAAGCCAAGTTATGCCAGGGAGTAGTATACACAGACTTTTTTTTATAAAATGGACAATTTTATAATTTTATACAATTTTATACAATATAAAAACTCTGGACACCATATAAGAGCGGGGGTTCCAACCCCCTGCCTCGCACCAGGCAATATAAGCCTTCCGGGTCCCATTATAAATCTTACGTGAGGTACCTTTATGTGCTTCAATCATAGTAGGGATCACGGAGTCCGAGATACCCCTATCCCTCAACACCTGGGACTCAATGGCCAAGCCGTCAAAGCCAGCGAGGGTAAAGCAGGGGGCAAGATGGGCCCCTGAGACAGTAGGTCTTTGCGAAGTGGAAGACGCCACGGAACATCTGTTACCATCCGTAATACATTGGTGTACCAAGGACGCAGAGGCCAATCCGGCGCTACCAGGATTGTCGGGATTCCCTCTGCATCTATCCTGCGCAGAACCCGCGGTAGAAGCTTTAGAGGAGGAAAGATGTACAGAAGCCGATACCGACCCCAAGGCGCTACCAGAGCGTCCAAGGCGACCGCCAGCGGATCTTTTCTGCACACAAAGGTCTGTACCTTGTGATTGAACCTGGAGGCCATGAGGTCCACCTCTGGTGTGCACCACTTGAGGCAAATCTGGCGGAACACTTCTGGATGTAGGGACCATTCCCCTTGATCCAGAGTCCGGCGGCTGAGAAAGTCCGCCTGCCAATTTTCCACGCCTGGGATGTAGATTGCAGAGAGAGCTGGCATGTGAAGTTCTGCCCACCGAAGGATCAGAGCCACCTCCGCGGCTGCTGCTGAGCTTCTTGTTCCGCCCTGATGGTTCACATATGCCACGGCCGTGGCATGGTCCAACTGAACCCAGACAGGGAGGCCTCGCAGCCTTTCTGACCAACGGGACAGACAAAGCCTGATTGCTCTCAGTTCCAGTACATTTATTGGAAGACAAGCTTCCTGCACTGACCAATGACCCTGGGCAGAAAACTGACCCAGGACCCCTCCCCAGCCCAATAGGCTGGCATCCGTCGTTACTATCAACCAATTGAGGGGGAGAAAACTGTTCCCCAACTTTAGGGCTGGAGCCCCAATCCACCAAATCAAGGATCCTTGGGACTGATGATCCAACCTGATCAGTCTGTCTAGGGATAGAGGAGATTTGTCCCATTGTGACAAAATCGCCTTCTGCAAGAGCCGAGTGTGACTCTGGGCGTAAGGTATCGCTTCGAAAGTCGACACCATGAGCCCCAACACTCGCATACAGAACCATAAGGAGGACCACTGGCATGATAACAGGGTTCGCACTGCTGCCTGAAGTGTCAGTAGCATGTTTGGTGGTAAAAACACCCTTGCCTGAACCGTGACAAGAATCAGACCCAGGTATTCCAGCCGGCAGGATGGAGTCAATGATGACTTCTGCAGGTTGATTATCCAACCGAACTCCTCTAACGTGGACACCGTAATTGTCACATTCTCCTCCAGAGCTGCAGCAGACTCTGCTCTCAGGAGAAAATCGTCGAGGTATGCTACTACCGCAATACCTCTTTGTCTCAGCAGCGCCAGCATAGGGGCCACCACCTTGGTGAACACTCAGGGCAATGAAGCCAACCCGAAGGGAAGTGCCACAAACTGGTAATGCAGGTCCCCCGCTGCGAAGCGTAGAAAACGCTGGTGACTGTGACAAACTGGCACATGGAGATACGCGTCCCTGATATCCAGGGACGCCATGAATTCCCCTTGGTGCAGGGCGGCCATGACCGAGCGGATGGACTCCATCCTGAATCTCTTCATCTTTACGAAACGGTTTAATGCCTTCAGGTCCAGAACTGGCCTGACACCGGCCTTTTTGGGCACCACGAAGAGGTTTGAGTAAAACCCGCAAAATCTTTCCCCCATGGGTACCGGTACAATCACTCTCTGTTCGGCAAGCGCCCGAACGGCGCCTAGAAGCCCCTCCCGATGCCCCTGAGGGAGTCTCAAGTTTGAAGGGAAGAACCTTTCTAGGGGCAGAGAGATGAATTCTATCCTGTAGCCGGAGGACACCACCTCCAGTACCCACCGATCGGTGATGCGGGCAGTCCATCTGTCTGCGAACCCCAGCAGCCGGCCCCCCACCTGTGAGTCGGGCGGGGGCAACCCATCATGCGGAGGTTGATTTATCCTTCGCTTTTTCGGACTTATGCTGCCAAGGCTTTTTACTGTGCCCAGCGGCAGCCCTACCGGACTTGAAGCCCTTACCCGCTGAGCCGGGTGTCCGAAAAAACTTCTTCTGATCTGAAGAAACAGGGCCCTGCCTACGGCGAAAATCCCGCTGCTTCGGCTCTGGAAGGAAAGTACTCTTCCCTCCCGTGAAATCCTTAATGATTTCATCAAATTGTGGGCCAAACAGACGCCCTCCCTGAGGGAAGATCTGCAAGAGCTTTCTTTGAAGCCTGGTCACCCGACCAAGAGCGGAGCCACAGCACCCGTCTGTTAACAATTCCAAAAACAGACATTTTTTACAATATGGGAAGAAGGTCCAAGGCAGCATGGAAAATATAGCGGAGACCCTCTTCCAAATATTGCACCCACTGCACCTCAGCCTGTGCACACTCACAAGTTAAACCAGTGTGCAGTGTGGCAGCGTGCTCGTGAAGAGATTGTGCCGCCATCACAGTCGCTAGCGCCGGCCGCATGGCTGACCCAGCCAACAAAAACAGTGCCCTAGACACGGCCTCCGTGCGGCGATCGGCCGCCTCCCTAAAAGACGGCGACCCCTCCAAGGGAATGGTCGTTGCCTTATTCAGACGGGCCACTGGGGGGTCCACCGTTGGGGACGCCCATCTCTTAGTAAAGCTATCCTCAAAGGGGTAGCGAACAGCAAAGCTCTTAGGAAAACCAAAGGAATTTGGTGGCCGTAGTCATTCCTTGAACAATGCCTGTTCAAACACCTGATCATACGGGTAAGCCCTAGGGGACCTAGGGGGTTTAAGTGGTCCACAAACATATGTGGACTTGTGCAACTCCCCTGCTTGGTCAAGCCGCATGGAGTCGCGGATATCAGTGATCAGAGCGGCCACTATCGCCTTATCGAAAAAGGAGCCTCCTGATCACCTCGCCGTCTGAGGGCAGTTCACCCTCTGATAGGACCACAGGTGTGACCACCGAGGTGCTTTCTGGATCCGAATCCTCCCCTGAGGACTGAGGGGGGTGGGCGTTTCTTGGGGCCCCCCAGAACTGGGTCCCCCACCCGGGGAAAGAATTCCCCAAATACCGCCCTCAGCTGTTCCAAGGACACCAAGGTTCCTGGAGTGGATTGTTGATCCGCAGGTACCCCTGCCATAGCATTGCCGGCCTCTGACATCCCAGCCTTCCGGCACCCCCACTGTGTGACCACCACCTCTACCCCACCAATCAGCCAGGGAGACCCAGGAGGATTGCACCCACGGTTACCAGCACCCAGAGAGAGCCAGCTATACTTGCTGTTTTAGATGCCTCAGCACTGTGACCAGAATGAGCAATGCCAAACAACCCACTGCACTTCAAGAGCCTGCATCACCGAGCGTCAGCCACGTTGTCCAAGTGAAACCGGAAGTACCACTTCCGTTTTTAAAACACTTCCTATTCTAATAAATATTTTTTGTAAAAAAAAAAAAAAAAAATTGCAATAGGCGTATATTGATTGGTTTTTCACAAAAGTTATCACGTCTACAAACTACAGGATAGATTTATGGACTTTTATTTATTTTGAGTGGGTTAAGTGTGTTCCCTATGTGTGTTCTAACTATGTGGGGGCTGGGCTGGCAGGGAAATGAGAGGGAACAGTAGATCTCTGTCATGTCCCCTGTCAGAACGGGGATCTGCCTTGTTTACTTTGGCAGATCCCCGTTATGTCTCTGTAGTAGGCGATCACGGGTCACCAGTGGACATCTAGTCCGCCCGACCCGTGGGTACGCTCACGTAGTGCGCAGTGGGTGCGAGCCGCCGGCACACGCTTGCCCGCAAATCACACATGCGCGACCAACGTACGATGGCGATTCACACACCCGCGCCAACCTGCCGCAGTAAGACTGCGGCGGCTGGTCGGGAAGCAGTTAACGGACCCATCTGGCAGCCTTGCAAATCTCAGAAACAGATACTGAATGCCGAAAAGCCAGTAAGTTACAGATCTAGTAGAATGTGCTTTAACAAGAAAGAGAGGAACCCTATATGACAGAGTATAAGCCTTAATGATAGCTTGTCTGATCCACCTATCAATGGTTGAGCAAGAGGCAGGGAGATCCATGTGAAACTTTCAGGAAGCACAAAGAGTGAATCCAATTTGTTAAAAGCAGGTAAACATTCACTACGTGCACCATGTCCAGACCGTGAAGAAAAATGACCCTAGGATGTTTTGGGGAAGGATAATATTCTGATGAAGGTGGAAGACAGAGACTACTTTCAGGGAAAAGAAGGCCTTAGGCCTCGAGACAACCTTGTCCTTGTGCAAAACTAAGGGCCTATTCACACCAAAAACTGCAGGTCTACTGCATGTTTTTCATGCACAGTTGCACACATTTAAAGTGCGCTTACATACAGCCAACGAGCGTTTTTCCATCCATGTTTGTCCTGTGAAGTTGCTTCTTGCGTTGTGTTTGTGTATGTTTTACGAGTGTGTGCGGTGTGGTTAAAAAAAAACCAAAAACATTTCTACAATCATATACCTACAGTTGATACAGTAGAAGGCAAAAAAACCCCTGCAAAGGCTCTACTTTGCTCCAACAGGGGAAAGAATTCCTTCCTGATCCCTCAAGAGGCCATCGGATATTCCCTGGATCAACTTTACCTATAGATATTAGTATCCAGTCATATTATGTACATTTAGGAAAGAATCTCTGCCTTTTTTAAAGCGATCTACTGAGCTGGACAGAACCAGCTCTTGAGGGAGTCTAGTCCACATTTTCACAGCTCTTAGGCTACTTTTACAGTGGGGTGGGTGGGCGGTAGCAGTAAAGCGCCGCTAGTTTCAGCGACAATTTTCCGCTGTTATAGCGGCGCAGGTGGGAACGCAGTGCTTTTAACCGCCCACAAGGGGTTAAAAGTGACGGCGCGATGCGCGTCCGAGGCAGTGTGCAGCCGCTTCGGAAGAGATTGCCACTGGTTTCAATGGCAGGGGCGGTGGAGGAGCGGTGTAAACACCACTCACCGCACCATCCCAAAGATGCTGCTTGCAAGACTTTTCCTAATGTCCTGCAAGCGTACCGCCCCAGTGTGAAAGCACTCAGGCTTTCACACTGGGGTGGATGGGGGGGTGTTTTTTCAGGTGCTATTTTTAATCCGAAAGTGCCTGAAAAACGCCCCAGTATGAAAGTAGCCTGTGAAGAATCCTTTCCGTATTTGGAGATGAAATCTCTTTACCTCCAGACAAAGAGTTGCCCCCTTGTCGTCTGTGATGACCTTAAAGTAAATAACTCAGCACAAAGTTCACTAAATGGACCACTTATTTACCGTGCCTTGAAAAAGTATTCATACCCCTTTTCCACATTTTATCATGTTACAACCAAAAACGTAAATGTATTTTATTGGGATTTTATGTGATAGACCAACACAAAGTGGCACAAATAAATATCTGAAAAGTGTGGCATGCATTTGTATTCAGCCCCCTGAGTCAATACTTTGTAGAACCACCTTTCGCTGCAATTACTTCTTCCAAATATTTGCTGTGTCCCCCACATGGCTTCTCACAAACTGCAAATGGGACTTCTTATGGCTTGCTTTCAATAATGGCTTTCTTTTTGCCACTCTTCCATAAAGGCCAGATTTGTGGCGTACACAACTAATATTGTCCTGTGGACAGATTCTCCAACCTGAGCTGTGGATCCCTGTAGCTCCTCCAGAGTTACCATGGGCCTCTTGGCTGCTTCTCTGATTAATGCTCTCCTTGCCCGGCCTGTCAGTTTAGGTTGACGGCCATATCTTGGTAGGTTTGCAGTTGTGCCATACTCTTTCCATTTTCAGATAATGGATTGAACAGTGCTCCGTTCAAAGCTTGGGATATTTTTTATAACTAAACCCTGCTTTAAACTTCTCCACAACTTTATCCCTAACCTGTCTGGAGTGTTCCTTGGCCATCATGATGCTGTATGTTCACTAAGGTTCTGTAACAAACCTCTGAGGGCTTCACAGAACAGCTGTATTTATACTGAGATTAAATTACACACAGGTGGACTCTATTTACTAATTAGGTGACTTCTGAAGGTAATTGGTTCCACTAGATTGTAGTTAGGGGTATCAGAATAAAGGGGGCTAAATACAAATGCATGTCAAAATTTTTTTTATTTTTTTTGTAAAAATTTTTGAAAACCATTTATCATTTTCCTTCCACTTAACAATCATGTGCCACTTTTTGTTGGTCTGTCACATAAAATCCTAAAAAAAATTTTCACGTTTTTGGTTGTAAGATGACAAAGTTTCAAGGGGTGTGAATACTTTTTCAAGGCAGTGTATACATGTTGATCATAACCCTCAATCTTCTCGTCAAGAAAGAATAAATTCAGTTCCTCTAATCTTTCTTCATAGCTGAGCTCCTCTATGCCTCTTGTCAGTTTGGCTGTCCTCTGCACTTTCTCCAGTTCCCCAATATCCTTTTTGTGAACTGGTGCCCAAAACTGAACTGCATACTCCAGATGAGGTTTTACTAATGATTTGTACAGGGATAAACAAAGATCTTTCTCTGCAGTCCATCTTAAAACAAGAAAGGATTTTGCTTGCTTTGCAAACCACTAGTTTGAAATGCATGCCATTATTCAATTGTTACTAAACCCACAACAGTAAAATCAGTCTGTGTATGCAGTAAAGCATGCTTGTTATACACACTGTGGAACCTAAGGGGTTAATCCTATGCATTGTGTAAAAAGGCTGTTTGATCCGGTCTTCTCTGATGCTCACCTTCTTCCACAGTCCCCAATCCATCTGCTGATAGTACAGAGGCTAGGGGACAAGCTGCACATGCTCAATTTGGTGTGCATTGCTAGAGCTTTTTTATTCTTGGGAGAGTGCATGCGATCAGCAGAGAGCCACTGCACTGTCCAGACAGAGAGTCAGGGGGCCATGCAACCTCAAAGGACTGTCAGAGCAGAATGAAAACTCCTCCTACAAGCTTTAACCAGACGCTGACAGAAGTCACGTTTGCTATATACTGCCCATGAGGAAATGTATTTAGCAATTTATATTTACTAAAACTATTGCAATTTCCATGTACTATGGGAAGGTATAGTGAATGAAGGGTCCTGGGTTTAGTAACACTTTAAGCTTATGATCTACCAGAACACCCAGATCTGTCTCCACCACTGATTCCTCCAGTTGTACTCCCCCTAGTATGTATGATGTATGCAAATTCTTAGCCCCCAAGTGCATAACTTTACATTTATGAATTGGGTCAGAAAAGGGAATATCCCCGATAGGTTCAAAGGGTGGCTTTTGAAGGCCAAGAGAACAAGATTGACATCCCAAGGGGATACGGTGGAACAAATAATGGGAATCATCTCTATGAAAGGCCTAAGCTAAACAGTGAGAGGCCAAAGGTCTCCAAAACAATGGCCAAGGTGGAGATTAATCTCTTAAAATGGTACTCAATGCTAACTTTTAATTCAGACTAGACTGGAGGAAGGACAGAATACATCCCAATGAGTATGTTCTAGGATAAAAGTTTTTTGACTCACACCAAGGTAAGCCCTCCAGATACGATTGCAGACTTTGCAAGAAGTCAACTTATCAGCCTTCAAGAAGGTAGGGATGACTGAATGCAAAGGGATCCTTGTCCCTCAGCAGCTGAGTTAAACAGCAACTGAGAAGCTACCCAGCAGAGCCCACAGAGCATCTGCAGGGAGCTTGAGTCTGTCAGAATAGTGTCTTCCTAGGCCAATTCGGTGCATGGGGGTCAGCAGAATGCCCTCCATTATCCTGCAGAGTAGGAGAGAAAGATTTGGAGGGGTGGCAAAGTGTAGACCAGGTTGACTGATCATACGGGTCATTAAAGCATTCACTGCAAATGCCCGAGGGCACCTTAACTTGACAACAAACCTATACAATTTGTTGTTGAACCTGGATGCCAAGAGGTCCCCCACCTGGCATTCCCCACCTGTGGCAAAGGACCTGTGGCAATTCCTCGACATGGAGAGCCCATTCCCCCCAGATTGAAACACTGACGAGTGAAAAAATCTGGTTGACAAATTTCCATGTCTGAAATGTGGACAGTGGACACAGTGGGAACATGAGATTCTGCCCTTAAGAGGATCAAGTCTGCTTCCTTTGGAGCAGCTTGACTTCTAGTTCCCCTTTTATAATTGATGCACACCACGGTCAACTGTATTCTATATGGGTTCTGGAAAGTTGATTGGGATATGAGCTTCTGCCAACCAAGTACCCTTTACCAAGGTGTTCATGACTGTTGCAGAGATTGTCTGTGTACTCCAAAATATGAATGTAGCAGAGCCAAATCCAGTGGAAGAACCTTGGTGAAAACTCAGGAGGCTGTGGATAGGCCAAAATGGGAGAGCAATAAACTGGTAACCGCCCATTGAAAATGCTGATAGTGGTGTTGACGGGGGAAAAATGGGAATGTGCAAGAGGGGGGAAAATGGGAATATGCAGATAGTCATCCTATATGTCTAAGGAGGCCTGGAAGGATGGAGGCATTTTCCATGTGAAAATTTTGAAGCTAAAGAAACAGAGTTTTCAGACCCAGAATAGGAACTGTTTGAGTAAGAACCTTAAAAGTGTTCTCCTGCTGGTACAGGGAAAACGATCCCTTGACTCAAATGCTGTTGGGACAGCCAATAAACCCACATAGTAGGGAAGGAAACAAGTTGCAGAAAATAAAGTGGGGAAGAGACAGAGTATGCAGCTCCAGTTTGTAGCCTTTGCAGTCCTTCAATTCATTTCTTTTTTTAAATCAGAAACAAGTTTATTGAGATGCACATTTATCATTGTAATTACAATCCATACAGTCTCATTTGAGCTCCTAAGCAGAAAAACTCACATACATTCTGCAATATATTACACCTTCCTACTTGCACATTCCTGTTCATTACAAAAGCATCCTATCCAATATCAATTCAATTGGAGCTAGTCCAGGCGTACTCAACCAATTCCCCCAAAGCTTTTCAAATTTAAGGGGGCTTCCCCTATGTTGATATAGGAGTTTCTCATATAGCATCATTATGCCCACTTGCTCCAGCCACATTTTGGTCGTAGGCGGATCTGGAGAGATCCATTGTACGAATATCAGCCTACGAGCCTGGAATAAAGCCCTCACCGCTGCCTCCTTTAAGTGTTTAACTGAAATAACACTATCTAGCATACCCAGAATACAGTGTCTAGGGTCTGTCGGAATAGATATCCCAAGGGCACTATTCACTGTTGCCAGCACCGATCCCCAATATTGGTAGAGCTTCGGGCAGCGCCACAACAGATGGATTAAATCTCCCACCTCTCTATTACACCTTCCACAAATAGAATTGGGTCTTATTCCCTATTTTTGTAGTTTAAGTGGGGTAAAATGCGTTCTCAGTAATATATATAATTGAGAAATTCTTTGTGCCACATTCAAAGAGCTCAGTCTCACATTTTCTAATGCTTCTTCCCACAGTTCCCCCGGGATTTCCACGACATCACTTTCCCATTGCTCGCATGCATGACTGGGGTAATTGTCTAAATACATTGTGAGCAGTGAGGCATAGCAGCTTGAGATAAATCCCTTTGTAGACAAGGCCTGTTGCATCATTTTGAACACCGGAGTGGGGGAAAGTACAGGATCATCCAAGAACCTCTGTGCCTTTACAGCATGTCTCAAATGCATATAGT
>BLSH010488406.1:107392-119497 GCA_018402905.1 Glandirana rugosa | reverse complement strand
GATCGGAGGGTTGAAGTTGTTGATGACCCCCCTAACAGGGTTAGATTTCCTTTACGGCAATACCGGTATTACAATGTCAAGTCACCTCGTGTCAGCGATCGTCTCCCAGATCTCCGTGTCAACAAGAGATTCGACTTATTTGTTAAAAGGTGTATGTCCAATGATGTTTTCTATACCCATTTTTTGTTCGTCTCTGTCCCCCAATACTCACTGTCTCATGGTGCGAGTAAATCGTCGATGGTATGGGTATCTCTATCCTTTTAGAGAATATACACATAACTAGAGAGACCATATCTCTTATTCGGGTCTCTACCATATTTACTAATGCAGCATTACCATCTCTGGGCTTATTCTCTATACCAGAGAGATCAATACACATATAAGAGATTTTCCTATCTCTATGGGTATGGTAGCTGCTAAATGAGCGTGGTACTCTGTCACTCATAACCCCCTGTCTCTGCTTGTTTTTTACCCATATCTTTTGTAGTAACCTGTATGTGGAAAATTGTTTATTCAGCTTAGAGAACAACTGTGCCTCTAGACCCTCTGCTAGCGACTGTGCTCCACTGAACTGTAACATTATGGCCATAACGGCATTTCCTTTAGATTGGGACAATCCCCCCAGTAGTTGTTGAAGTTGGGAGGCTAGATAATATATCCATGGGTTCGGGAGGTCCCCCCCATGTCCTTGGGTTTTTGCAGTTGTTCCAATCTTTATTCTAGCCGTTTTTCCCTTTCAAAGAAGAGATCTGAAAATGGTGTTAACTACCCTGAATATTTTAAGAGGGATCACCACCAAGGAATTATGAAGGTGGTAGAGCAGCTGGGGCATCAGCACCATTTTGATCAGGTTTGCTCTACCCGCTACCGACAGCCAGAGTTTGTTCCAAATCTTCACCTTATCCGTAAATTTAACTAGTAACGGTTGGATATTAAGATGGCAGAATTCCAATATGTGAGAGGAGATTACTATTCCCAGGTACTTAAATTTTCCAACTACGGGAACCGGACAGCAGTCCTCCAGTTGAGGCTGGACCCCTCGATCCAAAAGGTAAAAGGGCCGATTTGGACCAGGTAATCGTGAGGCCTGAAAATTTACCAAATTCCGTGATAAAAGTCATGACAGTCTGTAGGGAGTCAGCCGTGTCTCCTAACATGAGGAGCATGTCGTCTGCATAAAGCAGAATCTTTTCTTGTAGGTCGCCATATCTAAACCCCACTATATCGTTGTTATCTCTAATTTGCGCTGCCAAAGGTTCTATGGCGAGCGCAAAGAGCAGAGGGGATAACGGGCAGCCCTGCTTGCTCCCCCTCCCCAACCCGAAGCGATCAGAGACTAGTCCACCCTCTCTTATCGACGCATATGGCTGATGGTACAGCAGACGTATCCATGATATAAAGATTTCCCCAACCCCAAATTTCTCCAGTACAGCCCACAGATAGCCCCATTCTACGCTGTCAAACGCCTTGTTGGCATCCAATAACAAGGCCCTGGCCCCCTCATTGTCAGTTGGGGTCTGCATGTTAACATAGAGACATCTTAGGTTTACCGCCGTGGACTTATTGGGCATAAATCCCGCCTGATCCTCATGTATGAGGTCAGCTATGACAGCGTTTACCCTTCTGGCTAGCACTTTCACCCTTGAGGCGTACAGGTACACGTAAAAGCATACCAACTCAGCCATAATGCCTTTGGGTGTATTGGTAAGTCTACCAGATGCCAACCGAAGGGCCACTATTGGGGGTACAGACTGGCAGACATTGACGATCTATGCCAGGAGGCGGCCTGTCTTGCTCCCCCTCCTCATAAAAGGTCCTCCTAGAAAAGAAACACTTTCTTTCTGCTGTCATACTGAGGAACTTACTCGGGTCCTTCTGGGCTGAAACCCACGAGGCCTTCACTTCTGCGGTGGGGTTAGTGATGTATTTCTCCACTGATTCCCTGACAAGGCTAGTCAGCTGCTCCTCATGTGCTCTAGTTTTAGATTTCATCTTAACTTCCGATATGAAAACCCTCCTGAGAAAACAGCATCCCATCTTGTTAAGATATCCTCTTAACCCACATTCTCTCGAAATAAATTATCAATTTGCGTCCTGAGGTGTCCTGATATAGTAAATCCAACCAAAAGGCATTCAACTTCCAGTGGGCCCTCCGGAGGCTGGTTCGTAACTGTATCTTTAGCCATACCACTAAGAGTGAGTGGTCCGAAATCCCTCTCTGCGCATATTCTTTTTTACCCACTACCGGAAGAGCTGTCATAGATCCTACACAAAGGTCTATACGTGAAAGAGAGGAGTATGTTTTTGAGAAACACAAGTACTGAGGTGTCTGAGGATGTCTTATACGCCACATGTCTACCCATCCCATCTCCATGAGAAATCTGGAAAGAGCTGTGCCCCTACCACTAATAGTTTGGGCAGGGACAGGGTGCTTATTCAGTTGGGGGTCCATGACCCCATTGAAATCCCCCAATACAAAGACAGGTACTTCTGGTTTAGTTAGGGTAAAAGCAACTAAATCTCTTAAACCCACTGTAGAGAACGGAGGGGGTATTTAAATCATGGCAAGCATACATGTCAATGTATATAGTCTACAGTAGAGAAATACATATCAATCCTCCAAGTCTATACATGAGTGAATCTCCTGGAAGTCTAGAGACTTGTGTATCAGTATACTCACCCCCCCTGGAATGAGAGGTATGTACAGTGTGATACGCCTTACCCACCCATGCATAACCCATACACCCCACGGAGTCCTTGGTGAGATGGGTCTTCTGTAGACCTATGACGGCTGGTTGATATTTGCGGAGCAGTGTGGATACCATCATCCTTTTTAAGGGGCTGCCAAGGCCCCGAACATTCCAAGTCACTACAGGGATATCAGCCATGGAGCAGCCACTAAAGTCATAATGAAAGTGGGTCTAGGCCCAATGTCCTCCCAGACCCAGGAGCAGTGCAAGGGTAAGGTTTCAGTAGCCCAGGGAGCCAAACTAGTGCATTCAGCGCATTTTTAGTAACAACGGACATCTCCAAAAATAGAAAAAGTTGAGCATAGAACTCAAAAAACAGTAGTCCATAGTGGCATAACCGTACCCCTGAACAGTCACACAGTCCAAACTGAACCTTAGCCCAGCAAACAGCCGCTAGGCTTGGCATTTGAAAAAAGCATCCAACCTGAGGCATAGATCACATCCATCAAGTCGGAGCATAGTGTGGTCTAACCAAACGAAATTGTGTCCCCGGCTGGGAAAGAAACGAGTAGTCATTTGTAGTATGTAAGAATAACCTTCCTGTCAGCTGCCATATTAGAAACTCATCTTTCAGGCGTCCGGCTCATTGCATGGTCTCCGTCTCAGCTCCGGCTCATGGACATCCAGCCAGGCCACGGCCTCAGATGGTGTAGCAAAAAATTGTGACCGACCTTCAGTGGTAACTCGCAGCCGGACCAGATATAACATAGCATAAGGGAGGCCCAGTTGTCTCAGACGTCGTTTAACTTCATAGAACTTGGATCATTGCTTTTGCACCTCCGCCGAAAAGTCTTGGTAGAATGAGACGCGTTACCCTGTTATACTTGATGTCTGGCCTTTCTCTGGCCTGGCGAAATATCTTTTCTCTGTCTCAATAATGCAGAATGCACGCCAGCATTGGGCGAGGTGCATTTCCTGGCAGGTAGGGACACGATGAGCCCTTTCAACGGCAAATAGCGGAGTAAAGGAATCTTTGCCAAAAATTTCCAGGAGCCATTGCTCCACAAACTCTGTTCTCCACTTTTTCTGGTAACCCCATGATGCGGACATTGTTGCGTCTCAGTCTATTTTCGATATCGTCCGCTTTGGCCCTATTGTCCTGAGCCAGGCGAGTAGTGGAGCGGGATTCATGTATTAATGGCGCCACCTTATCCTCTAAATTGCTTATGCAGCCCTTCACAGCTGTTGTACGTTCGCGGATCTTTTTAATGTCCTGCCTTAGAAGGGCCACTTCTTCTGCCAGACCCCCCGCTAGTAGTATTTGATTCAGGGTTGGTTGTTCTTCCTCTGGAATGCTTTCCTCCTGCCCTGAGAGCTGCTCAGAGTCAGGCAATGACATGGCCTAGTAGAGAGTCTGCAGGGAGATCTCCTGTGCTCCAGCTGGGGCCCTCCTCATGTGCCCTGACAGCTCAAAGCTTTTTGGCGTAATATAAGATGGCCCCAGGGTTATCTTTACCTGGCAGACAAGGCAGCTTGCTCTTGGGTCCCTGGTCTTTCGCCCGTTCCATGCCCCTCGTGGTTCTCTGATGGAGTGCCGCGTCCGCGCTGTGCCGTCCATCCATGGCCGCCGCAATGTTCTTTAACTTTCCCTCTTTTGACATTCTGGCAGCCGATCGTGTCCCTGGAGGTATCTACCTGATCCAGGGAGTATGCTGCGGTGATTAGGATCGGTCAGGTCACTGTAGTCAGCCGGGGAAAGGATCGTTGAGAGGATATAAGGCAGGAGCTCCGTGAGACCCGACCGCTCACATGGCCTGCTTGGCCACATCCCCCCTCAATTCATTTCTACTTTTTTTTTTTATATATTAAGGCCTTCAACAGAGTGTCTACTTTAACTCTGCGGAAAAAGCACCACTTAAAGCAGTGGGAAAAAAAAAAACTTTTATCGATTTTCAGAAATTACCCCCTTTGTTTAGCTATTTTTGCTACAGCTCATCTATACTCAGCCAATGCTGTTCAGGAAACTATCCAGAAGCGTTAGATTTCCCTAAACATCAATCTTATTTTATCAGCCACAGCTGATTGGTCCAGGGGGTTGCAACGTTAAGACTTCTAAATTATGAGACCTGAAAACCGCTGAGCATTTTGGGTTGCTGAGTTGGGCTTTTGAAGTTCTAGCACAGAGTACTGAAATAGCTATTTAGCAGCTAGACGCCAGGCACTTCCAGCTGCCAGCCTGAACTTGACGTGACTGTTTGGAATGAAAGCATATAAAGCATACAGGACCATTCACCACCACTGTCTTGGTGGTCTAGTGGAGTGAATAAAATGGAAAATCTGTTTTGTGAGGCTCCAGTGGTCTGGCTGTTAAGTAGGTTCCATTATAGAGGTTTGCAACTGGACGGATTTTCCAAAGTGTGCAGCACAAAGTGGCCAAGCTGGTTCACAAAAGATAGCCGCGCCACCTAGTTTAGACTGTGGCTCCTACACTGGATCACTCAATTTGAGAGACTGAAGCTTAAGTGTATGTAAATCCTAACAATGAGCTTCTCTTATTGGTCTCACTTTGTAGGTTACGGTACCATTAAAAGCATTTTGTCATATGTGTTTAATGTGCCTGTTAATCCTGCCAGAAATGTTGTCAACTGATAACTTCTCGTGCTCTCTGCCTGTCATTCACTCTTATCAGTTATATTTTTCCTGTTATCTCTACAGAATACCCCCTTCCCTAATGGAGAAGAGGAGAGTGGAAGGTGTTTGAAGGTAAAATGTAGGGGATGCTGAGTATAACAAACATTGCAAGAAAATGCTGCAGCACAAAGCGGGATTGTGTTCTCTGAAGATTTAAGATACTCATTGTCCTTCGAGATTACGCAGGGCAAAAGACAGGAGTATAGCATATTTAATAACCATTTTCCTTACAGTTTCTTTTTTTGTACTGTAAAGCTACTATTTGTGACTGGAAAGGGCCCCTTAATATATTAAGTGGCCTGTGCATTCTTTACAGCCAAGGAAGGTGTCATCTTAGCTTCTGTTGGATTTGTGGTCGACATGGTGCTGCACAATTAATCAGCTATATCAGTCATTTGATGGATTGTTAGTTTGGATGAGAGCTGACATAAGCACACTGGTAAGCGTAATAATAATCACCAAAGGTGTGCCCTGAATGTAATAGTTAAATCCGTGGGTTTGGTTCCATTTCAAGTTGTCATTCGTTAATGTCTTACTTTATCAGTGTATTAGACATTAAGGGACATTTATCAAAACTGGAGAAGACTGAACCTGGCACAGTTGTGCATGGACACCAATCAGTTTTTATCTTTAGTTTGTTCAGGTAAAGTGGAGCTGTGACAAAAAAAAAAAACAAAAACAAAAAATAAACATAAAAAAATCTTAAGACTACTAAGCAGTAAAAGTACCTGCTATTATGTGAAAAAGAAAGCATGCAGTATATGGACTCTATTATCACTATTATTACTGTTCTCTTTTCAAAATAGTGGCACCATTTTTAGGATTTCTGGTTGCCATTCTTCATAGATTCATCTGCCCACAATGTAGATCAACCCTAAATCCTGAGCATACTCACTGCATCATTCGGCTGCAGGACTGACATGGCCTAGATAAAAAAAATCCCCTTCTGCATGTGTGCTCTATGTCTAGCCCTACTTTACATTTAACTGTACAGTTTTCAATGAGCATAGAGAAAGGACTATAAACACAATCTGGGTAAGAAGATCAGTTCCCCTTCTGCTATCGTGTTCCCTTTAGGGGTTTTGTAGAATAACTTGCTGGCTGCCTGCAGCAGACGAAGGGTCAGGCAAGTATCTGTACCTAGCTGAAACCTTCATTTGTGTATTGCCTGAGCTGTACATTGCAGATCTTCATCAGTGCAGCACCTCATCTGCTATGACCGTGCTTTGCAATGTACCCATAGATTTAACACTCAACACATCAGCTGTCACAATCACCACCTCTCCACATTGTTAGCACTGTGCCTGAATCATGCCCTGCAACTCTTGTCTGTGCAGACAACAGAACTGCTTCCAACTTACACTAGAAGGGAATGCACCAGGGAACCTTTGACATGGAAAATTGAAAAGCCAGTGAGCACCTCTGTGAACTCCGTACTCTGCATATTATCTGTGAGAGTATCTATACAAATACAGTTGTATGCAAACGTTTAGGAAGCCCTGACTATTTCCATGATTGTCATTTATAAATATTTGGGTGTTTGGATCAGCAATTTCATTTTGATCCATCAAATAATTGAAGGATACAGTAATATTTCAGTAGTGAAATGAGGTTTATTGAATTAACAGAAAATGTGCAATATGCATCAAAACTAAATTAGACAGGTGCATGAATTTGGGCACCCTTGTCATTTTGTTGATTTGAATACCTATAACTACTTAGCACTGATTAATTGGAACACACAATTGGTTTGGTGAGCTCATTAAGCCTTAAACTTCATAGACAGGTGCATCCAATTATGAGAAAAGGTATTTAAGGTGGTCAATTGCAAGTTGTTGTTCTCTTTGACTCTCCTCTGAAGAGTGGCAACATGGGGGCCTCAAAACAACTCCCAGATGACCTGACAACAAAGATTGTTCTACATTATGGTTTAGCGGAAGGCTACAAAAAGTTATCGCAGGGATATAAGCTGTCAGTGTCCACTGTGAGGAACATGGAAGACCACAGGCACAGTTCTTTTTAAGGCCAGAAGTGGCAGGCCACATAAAATATTGGAGAGGCAAAGGCGAAGGATGGTGAGAACAATCAAGAGCAGCCCACAGACCACCTCCAAAGACCTACAACATCAACTTGCTGCAGATGGTGTCACTGTGCATCGTTCAACAATTCAGCGCACTTTGCACAGGGAGAAGCTGTATGGGAGAGTGATGTGAAAGAAGCCTTTTCTGCACACGCCACAAGCCGAGTTGCTTGAGGTATGCAAACACACATTTGGACAAGCCAGCTTCATTTATTTCATAACAAGGGGTGTTGTGCATGGCGGCAAAAGAACACAGCGTTCCAAGAAAAACACTTGCTACCCACAGTAAAATTTGGTGGAGGTTCTATCATGCTGTGGGGCTGTGTGGCCAGTGCCGGTACTGGGAATCTGGTTAAAGTTGAGGGTCGCATAGATTCCACTCAATGTCAGCAGATTCTTGAGAGTAGTGTTGAGGAATCAGTCACAAAGTTGAAGTTACGCCAGGGCTGGATATTTCAACAAGACAACGACCCAAAACACTGCTCAAAATCTACTTGGGCATTTATGCAGAGGAACAAGAACAATGTTCTGGAATGGCCATCCCAGTCCCCAGGCATGAATATCATTGAACATCTGTGGGGTGATTCGAAGCGGGCTGTCCATGCTCGGCAACCATCAAACCTAACTGAACTGGAGATGTTTTGTAAGGAGGAATGGTCCAAAATACATTCATCCAGACACTAATTACAGGCTATAGGAAGCGTCTAGAGGCTGTTATTTCTGCTAAAGGAAACTCTACTAAATATTGATGTGATTTTTCTGTTGGGTGCCCAAATTTATGCACCTGTCTAATTTTGTTTTGATGCATATTGCACATTTTCTGTTAATCCAATAAACCTCATTTCACTACTGAAATATTACTGTGTCCTTCAGTTATTTGATAGATCAAAATGAAATTGCTGATCCAAACACCCAAATATTTATAAATGACAATCATGGAAATTGTCAGGGGTTCCTAAACTTTTGCATACAACTGTATTATGGGCCAAAGAGCTGCAGAATGTTGCAATTCATTTTATACTGCGGGGGGCCTAAAGAACATTAATTATCAAGTAATAAGGGGAACTTAACTTAGGCAAATGTTTTGATTTGTGTGTAAAATTCCACTTTAAAGCAGAACTTAAAGTAGAACTATAGGCAAAACATTTTCTTTTATTTTGGATAGAGGGAGGAAGAGTTCTAACCTTTGTCAGATTTTGTGTTTTCACCAACTGTGTCCCATTGTGGAGATTTACCTTTTCCCAGGAGATTTACAGATTTCCTGTCCCATGGCCAAATAGGACGTGAGAGAAAATCCCTGCAAATTAAGGGAATTCCTTGGGGACCCCTAGGTCACCAAAACCCTATTGGAAGATTTCCCCTCAATTACTTTTCTGGGGACAACTCCAAATTTGGGGTTTTGTTTTACTTTAACTTTCAATGATAATAGTAAACAGGACAAATAGAGGGGGAATTTCCTTAAGGCCCTATTCACACTGCCGCGACTTGAAAGTCGCACGATTTTGATGCGATTTCAGGGAATGCCTGTGCAAATTTGAGGTCTATGGACATCAACTCGCATGACAGTCGGACCAATGTAGTGCAGGGAATACTTTGAAGTCAGCATGACTTGAAGTCGTACATATATCGATGGTTGTCATTGGAAATCACAGGGAACGACTTGTCATGTGACTTTGCAATCTAAAGTCGGACAGGTCGCACAAGTGTGAAAGGGGCCTTACAGGGACACAGACAGCAATAAAAATTGACAAGTGTTCTACTCTCCACTCTATCCAAAACTAAAAAAAAGGTTTTTGCCTTTAGTTATACTTTAATTCAATCAAACAACAATTTCTTACTTTGTCCCTCCCATTCCCTCTTATACAAATGTTTAAACACATTTGATTGTTTACCATTTTGTTGCTTTTGTGCTGCATGGTTTCTGTTCTAGGCTAGGCCCTGCTGCCTTCTGGAACTGCTACATGACAGTGAATCCACAATACTTGCGCAAAAAGCACTCCTGAGCTCTGCCAACTCCTAAATGCCTGGAAGAGACAGGTGGCACATCTGCACACACACCATTTTTTTCTTTTAAACAACAGCAGGAAATAGGGGTGGGAGAGGTAATTTATGATGGGTTATTAGAAAATAAAGATCGACACCGTTTTGTTGCCATGCAGCGCTGATCCACATTCTGGCTGTTCCAGTTTTGATAAATTAATCTTACTGTATATTAGAGGTTTTCCTACAGAATATATGGTATGGCTACAGACAGTATTTATGTTGTAGGAACATTAAATATGACCAGTAAAAGACTGACAAATGTGTTAAAATGTTCTAAAACACTGCTTACCCAAAGGTGTATTCAGACAAACAAATTGCAAATCAAACCAAAAATTCTCCACGTCTTGAAAGGTTTCCAAATGGTAAAAACGCTTTTCAAAAGGAAGACTTGCATGAGCTAAATTGTAATGAGGATCACAGGCAGTTGTATCAACAATTGTTGCTTTTTTTTTCACATAGACAAATATCTGTAATGGAGAAGGAAAGGACAATACGTATCTTTTAATGCATAGACTAGCACAAATTAAAGTGGTTGTAAAGTCAGGTTTTTTGCCTTCTGCATACATCTTTCCCTGCAGCCCCCCTAAATACATACCTGAGCTTGATCTGGATCCAGGGATGTGCATGAGAGACGAGGCTCTCTCACTCCCCACTGGCTCAGAAACAGCCATTGGCTTGCACGAGCGTCCCCATAGCAATGGAAATGTGAGGGGGGCACTCAGCAGGAGGGAGGAGCCAGGAGTGGCGGCGGGGGGCACAAGGAGAGGAGGATTGGAGCTGCTCTGTGCAAAACCATTGCACAGAGCAGGTAAGTGTGACATTTTTATTATATAAAATTAAATATAAAAAACAAAAAACAAACTAACCTTTACAATCACATCAACTGATTCAAGGGAATATTGAAGTACATAAAATTTGACCGAGGCAAAACTTTTCTAAGACAAATCGTTGAAGTCTTTCTTTGTAACAGGAAAGTATAATCAGTGGAATTCAAGAGCACAGACACTTTTTTTTTTAATTTTGTTGCACCTTGACAAAACAAATGTTGGTGAGGGTGACAGATTCACTTACCACGTCCCCAGCCCACAGCTAAAGCAAACACAGGGATGGGGATTCTGGCTGACAAAGTTCCACCTATGGCTATTGCCATATTTGGATAATGACATCAGCCAGCATCCCCGCTCCTTTGTTTACTTTCAGCTACCAGCCAGGAAATCTTTTGTCTGCCAACTGAAAGAGCTGGGGAAATATCATCAGTTAGAAGGAGACATTTGTTAAAAAAAAATAAATAAATAAAAATAAAAAAAAATAAAAGAAGGAGGAGACTGGCAGCTGCCAACTTCACAGCAACCAAGGCACTCCTGTGCAGGAAGCGGTCATATCCATGCGACAGCTTCCCAGCACAAAATGGCACACTCGGAGTATTGGTGTTTCTCTGTACACCAACTTAGAGTTTGTCTAAATTATTGCCAGTTTGACGATCTGCAAACTGATGGCAATTCTTTCTGATCTGTCGCAGCCATAGTAACAGATTCTAAATGTGGCGATAATAAGAGCCACCTGCATCTGGTGTCTGTGTAGGAATGTTTTAGGAAACTGTCAAAAAGCATTCCAGAGTTGGGCCATTTTAAAGAGGCTATACCGCCAAAAGTGTTGTAACTGCTTTATAGCCCCTCCCCGCCCCCCACCAGTGTATTTTCAATGAGATTATATTTTAAGGTATTATTGCAGTGTTTAGCATAACTTTTTTTTGTTGCCAGAGCTGTTGTGTTTTTGGTACACGTTTAATAAATCATTTTAGGCCTGAAGATTACTTAAGCATGGTATATTTTCCATGGACTGGTTCACACCAGAACTCAGTGCAGGAAACCGCATTCCCCCTGCACTGCGTTCAAAATGCACTGCAGTTGCAATCTGCAGTGGGTGTCAATGTTAAGTTAACGACATCCCAAACGCGGTGTGTTTGCTTGCACCAGATCGTATTGCACAGACGTATCAAGTGATCTGGTTGAAGTGAGCTTTTAAAAGTAGTACATGCACCACGTTTGGTGTGGTGCAGTGTGATTTGAGCTCATTCAAAATGAATGGTCTCAAATTGCACTGAAATGAACCACATGTGAAATGCACTGAAAAGTGCTGTGTGTTCCTGTGTAGAGTTGAGCGAACTTCTAGAAGTCCGGGTTCTGCTGGTTCGGCCGAACTTCGGGACAAAGTCCGGGTTCGGGTCCGGACAGAACCCGAACTTTGTCCCGGACCCCGAACCCCATTGAAATCAATGGAGACCCGGACTTTTAGGTACAAAAAGTGCTGTAAAATAGTCCTGGAAGGTCCTAGAGGTCTGCAAAAGGAAGGAAATGTGGGTAAGGGTGGGACAAGTGACCTACAAAGAAATGGGGACAGGGAAATAACTTTAAATATTTTTTAAAAAATAAAAACATAAAAAATGCAAAAATGGAAATCATCTTCAAAATGGGTCTGAAAAGTATTAATTAACATTAGAGGCCATAGAACTGTTCTAAAATCATCTTCAAACTGTGTCAAAAAAGTATAAATAAGCCGGAAGTACCCATATCACTGTTCTGCAAAATGTGTGTATCACTT
>BLSH010488406.1:85045-106094 GCA_018402905.1 Glandirana rugosa | reverse complement strand
GTGTACTTTTCTATATTATTTAATTATGTTTTTACACTCCCCACATGAGTCAAAACACTCTATGACATATAACACGAACACACGGGATTTTATTTGAAATGCGACTTTTTAAGGGGAACAATTTAGTAACACGTATATGGTACACTGGATTTTAAAAACTCGATGAAATCTGAGGTCCCAAAGACGAAAGTCCCGGCCAAGTGTGGTCCTAAGCGTGTCCTTATCTCAACTCGCTTGGGCCTGACATTTCAAGCCCAGGCATGGCTTGAAACCCCACAGGCCCTGGGCCTGGGCCTGAAAAGTTTTTTTCAGGCCCAAGCCCAGGCCCCAACGGACCCGAACCCGGACTTTTTTTGAAAAGTCCGGGTCCGGGTCCCGGACACCCCAAAGTTCGGTACGGACCCGAACTTTACAGTCCGGGTTCGCTCAACTCTATTCCTGTGCGAATCCTGGTGTGAACCGGCCCTGAAAGCAGAAACCCTGGAGTCTAAAGTAGCTCAAAAATTTTAGGTCACATGGTATATGCACAATGATTTAACAAGGGGAATTTTTCAGCGTAAAGTTTATTTTAGGGCACACAAGCACAATATACAGTATCTCACAAAACTGAGTACACCCCTCACATTTTTGTATTAATTTATTATATCTTTTCATGTGACAACACTGAAGAAATGACACTTTGCTACAACGTAAAGTAGTGAGTGCACAGCTTGTATAAAAGTGTAAATTTGCTGTCCCCACAAAATAACTCAACACACAGCCATTCCCTGTCTCTGCATGTGCCGACGTCATCGGCACAGGCGCACTGAAGAATCGGCACCAGGGTTGCCTAGGGTACCGTTTCTTCAGTTAATGTGCCGTAACTGGCGGCTCACTTGCGCATTCGCGGGAGTGACGTCAGAAAGGCTCCAGCCAATCACATCGCTGAAGCCCGTGCTGTGATTGGCCGGAGCCGCGGAACCCGGAAGAAGCATGTCGCCGGTCACAGAGCTGTGCCGAGATCGCTGCAACAGCTTCGTTCCAAGGTATTTCATAATGAGCTAGTATGTGATGCATACTAGCTCATTATGCCTTTGTTTTGCAGGGTTTTTTTGAGAGTTGACAACCATTTTAATGTCTAAACCGCTGGCAACAAAAGTGAGCACACCACTAAGTGAAAATGTTCAAATTGGGCCCAATTAGTCATTTTCCCTCCCCGGTGACATGTGACTCGTTAGTGTTACAAGGTCTCAGGTGTGAATGGGGAGCAGGTGTGTTAAATTTGATGTTATCGCTCACTCTCATACTGGTCACTGGAAGTTCAACATGGCACATCAAGACAAAGAACTCTCTGAGGATCTGAAAAAAAGAATTGTTGCTCTACATAAAGATGGCCTAGGCTATAAGACAACTGCTAAGACCCTGAAATTGAGCTGCAGCACGGAGGCCAAGACCATACAGCGGTTTAACAGGACAGGTTCAACTTGTAATGGTCGACCAAAGAAGTTGAGTGCACATGCTCAGCATTATATCCAGAGGTTGTCTTTGGGAAATAGACGTATGAGTGCTGCCAGCTTTGCTGCAGAGGTTGAAGGGGTGGGGGGTCAGCCTGTCAGTGCTCAGCCCATACTCTGCACACTGCATCAAATTGGTCAAATTGGTCTGCATGGCGGTCGTCCCAGAAGGAAGCCTCTTCTAAAGATGATGCATAAGAAAGTCTGCAAACAGTTTGCTGAAGACAAGCAGACTAAGGGTATGGATCACTGGAACCATTTTCTGTGGTCTGATGAGACCAAGGCAAACTTATTTGGTTCAGATGGTGTCAAGCATGTGGTGGCAACCAGGTGAGGAGTACAAAGACAAATGTGTCTTGCCTACAGCCAAGCATGGCGGTGGGAGTGTCATGGTCTGGAGCTGCATGAGTGCTGCCGACACTGGGGAGCTACAGTGCATTGAGGGAACCATGAATGCCAACATGTACTGTGACATACTGAAGAAGAGCATGATCCCCTCCCTTCGGTGACTGGGCCGCAGGGCAGTATTCCAACATGATGATGACCCCAAACACACCTCCAAGGCGACCACTGCCTTGCTAAAGAAGCTGAGGGTAAAGGTGGACTGGCCAAGCATGTCTATAGACCTAAACCCTACTGAGCACCTGTGTGCAAACAGAAGGTGGAGGAGCGCAAGGTCTCTAACATCCACCAAATCCGTGATGTCATCATGGAGGAGTGGAAGAGAACTCCAATGGCAACCTGTGAAGCTCTGGTGAACTCCATGCACAAGAGGGTTAAGGCAGTGCTGGAAAAAAATGGTGGCCACGCAAAATATTGACACTTTAGGCCCAATTTGGACATTTTAACTTAGGGATGTACTCACTTTTGTTGCCAGCGGTTTAGACATTAATGGCTGTGTGTTGAGTTATTTTGAGGGGACAGCAAATTTACACTGTTATACAAGCTGTACACTCACTACTTTACATTGTAGCAAAGGGTCATCTCTTCAGTGTTGTCACATGAAAAGATAAAAAATATTTACAAAAATGTGAGGGGTGTACTCACTTTTCTCAGGTACCGTATTACCCAATTTTTGGGTTAAATATAAAAGATGAGGTTGAGCAGAGTAAATATATATACCCAACATGTCAAGCTTTAAAGGGGTAGTAAACTATTTTATATAACAAAAGTTTCTTCCTGCAAGGCAATATCATAATGTGCTAGTATGCACCACATACTAGCTCATTATAAGAGACCTATCTTGAAACAAAGCCCTCCAGTGGCACACTGTCACTGCTGCAGAGGCTTCCATCTTCACCTGGTCTTCCTTCCCTCAGCTTGAATGGCTTAGCCGCGATGATGTCCCTCCTGAGCATGTGTGCGGGAGTCTTGGCCAGGGCACACAGCTCTGAAGGAATGCATGGGTATGCCACTCCTTCAGAGCGCACGTGCCAGTGATGTCACTGGCTGCTGCTCGCTAGAATATTTCCTACACGGTGAACATTTAGGAGATATTAATTTTACCTATAGGTAAGCTTTATTATAAGCTTACCCAGAGAGAGAGTTTACTACCACATTAAAACTGCACACCCCACAGTGTACAAATTTATACAGTTTACATTCATGCACCATCTACACTATACACTGGTTATACCGCATAGAGCTTATTCCACCTGCCCAGTGTGTTTGATGCGAGGACTCTCCAGCCACTTTATATCACATCTTCTGGTCCTGTGCTCATATTGCAGTCTACTGGGATTCAGTCTATACTGCTCTGTAAAGAAAATTGCAATTCTCTGGTCCTAGAATAACTAAAGTATGTATTTTGGCCACCTTAAATTACTTCATCCAACTGACGCATAAGCAGATAAGGTTCTGTTTGACCTTTTATCAGTGCAGGAAGGCTATTCTACTCAATTGGAAAAAGCCAAACCGCCATCTCTACTACAGCTTCTCCCATTGATTAATGCAGACTTGCCAAAATATAAATTAGATTATATACAAGGGCAGAGTTTGTCCCAAAAAAGTTATAAAAAATTAGGAATTTCTGGCTAAACTCCCTTACTGTATGCTGTCATATTCAGAAGTGCCTAATCTAGATGCGAACGCCCAATTCTCTTGTGGTACCAGGGGAGGGAGGGAGGAGATGACTTTCACAATTTTAGATGTATTTGTTGTTCAATATATATTTTTGTAGATAGGTCATTGAAGCAGGACCAATTAGCTGCTACATAAGTAGTGACAAGTGTGTTTTAAAAATGACCTCAGGGGAAATATGTGCATTAATTAGCATATAAACTTGTACGAATGATAATAAGATTTTATTAGATGTTTAACTACACTATTCTACGAGGGGCGTTCAAGTCAAACTGGAACTTCTGAGTTTATATAATATAAGAACAAATTTTAAGGAGTGGAAACTGCATTTATTTTTCAACTCCCCTGCTACATTTATACACTTATCCCAGCGTTTAACTAATGCCTGAAAAGCTTTGCCATAGAAAGATTTGTCAGCCTGCTTCATTTTGCCACAGAAAGATTGGTCTCTTGTGCAATTTCAGGACAGGTCATGCGTCGATTATCCAGGATCAGGCGCTCCATGTGCTGAATGTTCACAGGAATGACCACTGTGGGCTCGGAACCACCACAGCCGGGATCATCACTGACGGAGGTACGGCCATCTTTGAAACTTTTACATCATTCAAACATCTTACTGCGGCTGAGTGTCTAATCACCGCACTGTGCTTGAAGTTTTCTGTAGATAGCTACAGGTTTTATGCCTTTGTTCACAAGAGACTTCTTCACCACATGCTGTTCCATGCATGCACTAACACTGTTGTCTACTATATTGATTAATGATCTCTGGACTGGCCAGCAACACGTGCGTCGCCTATCAGTAATAGGACACACTTGCCACTTACTACTGCGTGTACTACCACCACGCTTGCACCCCTTTTTATAACTACAATTAAAAGTCCGGGTTTGACTTGAATGCCCCTCATACTTCAATAAGCTCTACAAGAGCTGAATTCCTTCCATTTATCTAGAAAGGGAGGACCATTCATGATTTATGCCTTGGGTCATTAACTTCATGCCACAGATTATTATTATTATACAGGATTTATATAGCGTCAACAGTTTACGCAGCGGTTTACAATATAAAAGGGGGACAATACAGGTACAATACAATAGAATACAAAATGATTAAGAGGGCCTTGCTCAGAAGAGCTTACAATCTAACATTACAATATAACTGAAAAGGTATTTTGCCAAAGCCGAATTGCTTTCAGCTCTATTCTGGGTTGCCATTTTAAGTTGCTAAGCTCTGCCTAAGGCCTCATACACATGGATGTTTTCTACAGCTGCGTTTTTGAGCGTTTTTTTGCAGCTTAAAAACGCAACTCCATGTTATTCAATGGCCCCATTTGACGCTGAGCCGGCAAAACGCTCACCAACGCGTATTAACGGCGTAGCAGCGTTAACCGGCCTTTTTAGGTTCAAAAATAGCAGAGGGATGTATTTTCAAACAAAACATGGCGTAGCGCTGACGCTCAATAACGCGCATTAACGCCAATGCAAAATGCCAACGAAATCGCTTTTGTAATGCATTTTTTTCCAGTCGTCAGGCCCGATGCTACAGCTCATTTTTTTAATATGCTTTGTGTGTATGAGGCCTAATAATTAAGCCTTTTAATCTTAAGGGCATCCTCAGGGCTCAATATTGTATAACATTTGTCAATAACAGCTTATAGTGAAAAGTCTACATATTGTATTATCATTAGACACATTTTCAGTACACAATGCATTTTGGCCTACATGTGTGGCCCTGATATGAGACATGAGAAATATACTATACCTGATCTTTTTCTTGAAATTTTTCAGTTGGACCAAACTGCAATAAACCCATGCAACTCAGTTTCTGAAGCCCCTGAAACACTGAGAAGACATATCGCCTATGGAGGAAAGATATAATAATTTGTTTCTGCATTAATCTTTACAACCACTACTGTTTGTGGCAGACATTTGCTCAGTATGTGCAAAATTTAGCCCACCCCTCCCACTTCAGCTTATTTCATGTCAGGTAGTAACAGCTGAATAATAAAGGTAAGATCCAATATCATCACATACCTTTTGTACAGCAGCTGTTGTCGCATTGGTCTTGGTAGGTGTCTGATCAACGTGTGCTTTTTTATTGGATCATTTAAATAATCCTCAAGGTTGTCAACCTAAAACATGCAAAGCAAAGTAAAATACAGAGGATAAAACAATTAAATGTAACATTTTTACAAATTACCTGTTAGGCCTCTTGCACACTGCAGCTTGAAAAAGCTCAGTACAGCTTATTTTTTTTACTGAGCTAAAATACAGCCCATTAAATGTAACGTACCTATGCACACAGGCGCGTAAACAAGCGCAGTGTATTCTTCAGTAAAAAAAAAAAAAAGAAAATTAGAAAAATCTGCATTTTTGTGGTCAGTAATTTACGCCTCATGCACGCAAATGCGCACTAATGGCCATTAACATACTGCAGATCAAAAGAAAGCGAGAATTAGTTTCAGCGCATTTGCGTGCAAATGCGTGAAATTGTGGAAACATCTATGCGCACAAATACGCACAAATACATTAAAAGAAAAATGTCTGAAAAAGTAGATGCTCAAACAGGAGTGTCGTGTGCAAGAGACCTTAGGGGACAACTGCACCCTTGTTTCATTAATCAATATTATAATGAGCTTAGCACACTTATTAAATCAGTACAATTGCTATGACTTTAGTTCACATAGACTAAGGACGCCATAGATTATGCGATTTTCTTTCCTACAACTACGGGTTGCAGCAAAGGAAATCGCTCAATTCCCTTATCAACACTGACTCCCTCCCACAGAGCTATTGTGTTCTCCTGGCGGGAAGGGGGGGGGGGCACCCATGAATGGATTGAATCTTGGCCTGTCCCTGCTGAACCAGCCAAGATTCAAACCATCTATAACCAGCTTAAGATTTTGCCAAGTCTGTTACTAATACCTACCAAAATGGTGATCATTGACATCATCACTAATTGGCTATCCAGGCTTCTGTGGAGAAACGAGTACACAGAAGTACTATCCTGTGCCCTAAAAGATTCGGCAAGAGGGGAACGATGACCAATTTCATTCATCCGATTTCCTCTGAGCCAAGCCGCCATGTCATCATGCTGGCCTGAATTCAGACTACAGTTAGACTGAATGGTGCTCACACATTATAACCCAACCACTTCAGTTGGCCATAGACTGATCGATGAACCAGCAGAAATCCTGCCAGTGAGTGGCCTTATGGCACCCTACTGCTAGATATCCGTTGATCCAAAACCTGCAGAAGCCAGCCTGATAATTATCAGGTGAACAGTGATTGAACCCAATCAGCCGCAGTCATTGCTTGGCAGTGCACAGTGGGAGCCTTTTCCATCTGTTAATGTAGCTGAATGAAAAAAGTTTACTAGTGTATGGCCAGCTTTAGTCCAGGAGGAAGAACAACCCACTGCCACCAGAGAAGAGACAGAACCTGTGACATTTTTTGAATAGCCAGAGGACTGCTGGAATAAAAGTATGAAGACTAGATACATAAATAAATAAATAAAAATACAACTTGGTGATAGTGGTAGGTGCTCCAGGAGGGAAAGAGGTAGGAACAGAGACATTAGGTGAAGCTCATCTTTTTCACAAGTTATATTTTATTGAATGTTATACAATTATACAGCAGTTCAGTGCAACAGCACTCAAGAAACAATAAAAACTTAAAATGAAAAAAGGGAAAGAACGTGTACTTCAGTAAACCAAACTACGCATTGAACATTATTACACATGGAAGCAAATGGAAAACAATTGTTATCCATTCCAGCAGTATATTAACCCATATGTATGTGTGAGCCCAAGTCAATAATTCAGGCAATATGAAGAAAACAGTAAATATCAGAAGTCGCACAAAAGCAGATGGTATCCCACAAATCAGAAAGAAAACCAGAGCAGAAGATTCAACATGCCAGAAAAAAAAAACATTGCTAGGCATGTACAATAAAATCAAGCTGCAGTGTCAGGGCTTTCCAGCCACATGGACCAGACTTTATCAAACTTGGTTAGGCATCCCCTGCGGTTGTAGGTGGCCCTATACAACGGAAGAGCAGAATTCACCAAATATTTTCAAGCAGTTAAAAGACACAGGAGACCTCCATTTCTGTACAATTGCTTTCCTACCATAGAACAATAATACTCCAAGCAACATTCTTCTCGGGGCAAGAGGTTCAACAAGTCCTAAGAGGCAGTGCAACATGTCTTGGGGCACTCGAATAGTGGTCACATCATAGATAAATTGAAAGAATTGGGAACAATAAGTTCCTATCTCAGGGCATGTCCAAAATTTGTAAAGAAAATCTGCATTCAAGCAAGAGAATCTCCAACACATACTACTTCGGTCAGCAGAGTATTTATCAAGCCTAGCAGGAGTAAGGAAGTTTTCGATGTATAATTTTAAATTGTACTAATTCATTTCTGGAGGAAATCAACTGGCTAAATAGTTACTCCTATATATCATCCCAGCCATCACTGTTCAATATTGGCAGTTCTAACGTCCATACTTCCTTACATTTAATTAGGTAGCGGGAAGGTGGGGATTGTAGAGCTTTGTATAATGCCGAATGAGCCTCTAGCAACATGGCCTTTAGATCAGCGGATACTAAATGAAAAGAGGGTAAATCAAACTGGGAGAGGCAAGCATGCCAGAGCTGGAGGTACTAGAGATGATGGAGACTCGGGTTATTCCATAATGGGGTGTAAGGGGACCAGTGGTTCATAGAGGCCAAAGGGAGCACTTGGGTTTTATCCCATGCCTTAATGATTGCCTTCATGGTACGAGTGAGATGATTGGGGCATTGCCTTTATATAAGAGGGATTGTAATGCTTCACATGAGCCCAGAAGCGCAGCCTCCACCACAAACGATGCCTTTTCCTCCGTAACGTCAGCCAATTATTTGCGTAGGTAAACAGATCTTTAATCAATTAACAGAACTTAGACCCAGTTATTAGAGGATCCAAGCTAAAATGTTGCAGTGGTTTCATTATTATAAAATGTGCTAGTATTTTTATTGGGTTGTAGTAAATGATTTGTTGGAATGTTGTATTTATATTTTGGTTTTACCCTGAAGAAGATATATTATTCCCAGTCACTCCTATATAGTCTGTTTATTATGCTAAAAATATAATTGTATATATTACCTTGTAGCTGACTTGAACTATTTGAATGAAGACTGAAAGGGGCAAACAGAGCAGGATATCACTAACAACCACCCAACCAGGTCCAAAGTCAGAGTGAAGAGAGGCAGGAGGCACGCACCTTTTCCAAGACTCTTCATCAACATATACTAAAAGAAAAGAAAGGCAGTATTACAAGATAAGTTTAGTAATGACTTTGACAGCCAGATTCCAAAAAGGCATACTATGTGTGCAAAGAGCAGTACACATGACAACCATTAACATACACTGCTCATTCCAAACAAAGGAAGTGAGTAGGGGTACATTACAAGGAGGCAGAGAAAGGTATTAAGAAATTATTTCATGAAAGATAGATTACAAGGCCAGGACGTAGTGGATGTGTAGGGACCTTGTTTGGAGAATAAAGATATAATTTAGTGCCACTTTAAAGATCCTGCAAGTACAGAAATATGCCTGTTGGTATTTTGGAGGTGTGCACAGGACAGCTTTGACTTTCATGACATGATCAACTGGTATATTTTTGCACCTAACTGGCAAACAAAGATATCTCAATTGTAAATTTAAGGGATCAAGGAAGAAAATATAAGAAGTTCATTGTACGGATTTACATATCCCTAACGTTAGCAGCGGTGGCTTTTGAATTACAATCCACACTTACAGTAGAGTTTCTCTGGATTAATTGTACGAGCCTTGTTAGTGCCACTTAAATTCAAATTTACAAGGTAGAAAAAAATTCAAAAATATGGTATACAGAAGTTAAAATGTGGCATCTATTAGCAGCCACTTTAATATGCCTTATGGGTATGTATATCATGTGGATACATCAACTAAGAAATTATGATTCCCCACTACAGTTGGCATGAAGAAAACCATAAACTATAAAAAAAATCCACATTAACAAAGATAAACCTGCTAATGCTTTACCATACAGAAAAATGAAAAGTACCAGGTTCTGCTTTTTCCTCTTTTCCAGTGTTTGATGTACATTCTTCTATATTAGCAGCTGTACCACAGATTTCAACACCAGGATCTGGATCATTGTCTGCATCAGAGCAGCCCTCTGTAAGGTGGCAAGGTGGCTGCATTACATTCTCAGACTTTTTATCTTGCATATTACTAGATGATGGCTTGTTGTCTGGTGGTTTCTGCTGCTGCAATTTATGCAAAGGGTGACCATAGACAATATACCAGAGATAGATGTGAGTGATTTTCAAGCGTGGCATTTTTGGAAGATAGCCAAGAGTGCGGCCAAGTCCAGGAACTGTGGGGGGGAAAAAAGTCCAGTATATTATACATTTAATATTAGTCTAAAATACATGTTCATCTATGAAATTTAATCCTTTAAATCTTTTCCAGCAAAACCATTGTCACTGAGTTTTTTTTGTGGAGTAGGGGGGAGATTAGAATCCCTTTTTAGTGCTGTGTCCCTGTTGAAAGCAAGGGAAATTCTCTCTAATGCAAGATTTACACATTGCGTGTGGGAAAGTGTGTAAATCGCACGTTTTCCCACACCCGCAGGCAACCACAGCAAAAACAGGCTTCTTTTTAGCAGATGTGTGGGGGTTCCTTTAATTCTTAATGGCATCCTTGTGCATTGGAAAATGTGACACATTTTCGTGTTCACAAAAACACATGGTGCCAAAGTACTATGTGGTTTCCAAGTGGCTGGGATATTAGAAAAGGGAGAGGAGCTTTTCCCTGCGTTTCCCAGGCAAATGAATAGGCTGCTGGGCTAACTGCAGCCGTAGGGAACTGCATAAGTGTTAACCTAGCCTAACAGAGCCCGTGAGAGCAGTAAAGAACTAACAAGGTTCTAACTTCTAAGTTATCTTTACTATCCAAAACTGAAAAAAAAGTTTTGGCTAGACATTTTAAAAAAAAGTGACAGTTGCAAAGCTGTTGAAAGTAGTATAACCATTGGGTGACTGTGATGTTCCATAAAGGCAAAAAACAGCTGTCATGTAGTATTAGGCCTCACGCACACTGGGCATTTGGCCATCTCTCCTAGATGCCTTTCCTCCTGGCAGAGGTGTTTTGGCAGAAAAAATGTTTGGCGCTTGTAAACACGCTTAGACACGTCAAGAGCTTGCCTGTTAATTAATTTCACTGGCCAGAATAATCATTTATTCTGCCCATGGAAACAAATTAACGCTCAAACGCTAAACACAAACTTTTTTTCTGCCAAAATGCTGCTTCTCTTGGATTCACTGGCAGTGGGTTTTTTTCTTCTGCCTCAACGCCTATGTGTGCATGGGCACATATGCTAACATGCAGGGGTGTTTGATTGCAAGAAAAAAAAAATGCCAGACGCCCCTAACAGCAACTTTAAAAGCATCCAATTGAGCATGAGACCTTAAGGTATGCTGCATTTGAAATACACGAGCACAACTTGTAAGTCTCTTTCCATCTGATTTGTAAAACATAAAAAAAAAAAATCTGCTTACTATGCAGAATTATTAGTCATTGACAATCATTGCATATAAACAATGCAAACAAACATACTGCCAATACTATAAACCATGGAAGCACCTATTTGAAGCACAATAAGGACTTACATGGGAGCATCAGTACTATTCTTAATTTCACTATTTACCTGGTAATTTCCTGTGTTCATAGATTGTCTATAGCAATGGTAGCCAACTCTCTTAATATGAAGGACTTGAGCATGGCCCTCGACCTCACCAAAGGGCCACACATAAAATTCAGTGAATATTCACTGCCAGAGACAGCAGACACACAACAGGGTATAGTCAGAGACTATGGTGTTGATTTACTAAAACTGGAGAGTGGAAAATCTCGTAGAAAAGAAATCAGCTTCCAGGTTTTTAGGCAAAGCTTGAACTTTTTTATTTTTTTTATTTTAGTTTTGTATAGAGTGGAGAGGGATTAGATCAGTGTTTCTCAAACTTTTTGTCTTGCTGCACACCAAAAAGATCTAGAAATTTTAACGGCACACCTAAACAGATTTAACAATTTTTGTGGAGAAGAACGTATTTATTTTTACATATATATTTCATTTTAAATTTAATGTGAAGGATGTGCTTGCTTTCAAAAGCAAATTCAGATTGAAGTGATTGCAATCTTCTTTGTACTTTCGCTTGCTTTTCATTTAAAATTCAGAGTTCCAGACATAATTAGGTATTTCTCCATGGCTAAACAATGAACAAACTTTATTAATAAGCATCAAAATTGGAATGGAACGGTCTCTATTATAATCTAATTAGAGCAAACTGACAGAGATTGTGGTTTTATATATGTTACTTTTTTAACTTTTGCGACATTGAGTTACCATTTAATTTTTTTATATGTTCAAGGTTTCAAAATGCTAGCAATTTTAAATATTTTTCAAAACTCTCAGGGAACACCTGCAAATCTTACTCGGCACACTAGTGTGCCACAGCATACAGTTTGAAAATCACTGGTTTAGACGCATATCAGTTTTTATTGCTGTCTGTGTCCCCGTTATAGAAATTCACCCTCCCTATCTGTCCTGTTTACCATTATCATTGAAAGTGAAAGTAAAATAAAATCCCAAATTTTATGCGGCCCTCAAAAAAGTAATAGAGGGGAAATCATCCAATGGGAATACTAATTCTGGTCACCTGGGGGTCCCAAAGGAATTCCCTTAATTTTCCTCTTACTTACTATTTGGATATGTGCCAAGAATTGAAGGGAAATGACTGCAATGGGACACAGATGGCGAATAAAAAAAAAGAAAAAATCTGACAGGGGTGTCAGCATGTAATACAGCATTTATTGATTTTGTTTTTTTAAGATGTGGGTTTAGTGACACTTTAATTGAACCAGCTGAAGTTAGAAACTGACTGGCTGCCATGTACAACTGCACCAGATTTGGCACTCTCCAGTTCTAGTAAATCAACCCCTATGGGCATGATACATCTGAGATGGTTAAAGATTGCAGACAAGATACAGGAGATAATCAGAGACTGTGAAAAGGATGCAAGAGATGGTTAGAAACTGCGGACAGGATAGAAGAGATGGTTAGAGACTAAAGACAATACCAAATATGAGAGAATGCAGACACGACACAAGAGATGGTCAGAGACTGTGGACAGGCTATTGGAGTTGTTAGGAGACTGGAGTTAGCCACTGACTAAAGACATTCTACATGGGTCTGCTAGAAATCACTGCTATAACATGGTAATAGGGAAAAACAGATTAGTGTTTTCAGGGACCCCAAGGTGAAAAATAGCCATGGTCAGGCAGTAGTTCCAGAACTAAAGACTGCTGTTGCTGTGTTCAAAGGGCCTTGGTTTTTTTTTTCTTATAATTTTTCAGTTTTGAAAAGCTAAAATGTCTACCATTTTTGTGACCTGTTCGTGCACGCAGCTCACTGTAGTGTTTCGGCAATGCTGAAGCTGACTGAACTCCCACGCTTGCACAGGAGTGGCATCATATCGGCCCACCCAATGAAAATGGCTGGTGCTCAATACCTTGAAGCTGTATGTTCAAAGGTATCAGGGGCTGGTGGGGACCTTCAGGCCTTCAAGTTTCCAACAACTTTTTTTTGTAAGGCTGTATTGCATAAAGAGCAAAAAGAATGACTACAGGGAGACACAAACTCTCTAAAATATAAATTACCTGGTAGTATATGACTTAACCAAATAGGTACAGAGCTAAACAAATTAGAAATAAATTTTATTCATAACCTTAAAATAAGCTACAAAAGAATCATCACTAATAAATTATGGAAATCTTTGTACATACCTATAACTGGATGATAATTCTTTAACTGTGTCACATACATTGAATCTTTGCCTTCAGGCACATCTTCCGAACTATCACCCAGAAAGAGAGAGGTCTTGTGTTTTTCTCCTTTATTTTCTTTGTTTTGTTCATCAGGCTCAGCCTTACCAGGAGCTGATGAGCTTTGAGGCAAGCGTGTTCTGAGATCAATAAAAGACAATAAAACAAATTAATGGAATGAGGCATAACAACAGTTTTCAGGTGCAGACTTGTGTGCCTTATACTCTTACATACCGGTTCCCTGAAGTAGAATTGGACATACGAAAACGAATTTGTTCAATAGTGCTTTTAACTAAAGGATCGTTTGGATTAATTGATGGATGAACCACAAATTCCACCTGTTAAAAGTAATGAGATAACAAAAGATAACATATAAAATTATCCCATTCAGAAAGCAAACATTAAAACTTAATTCTGTAAAATGGTATAAAACCACAGGGCCTGCTTTGTTTAACTTTGCAGCTAGTAAGGAGTTCTTCCTAAATATCAATTGAACTATCACAATCCCAAAACATAGAAAAGTGTACCTGTTGACTCTGCTCTAAATTCTTAATACATTTCCATGGTAACTACTGTATATGTTAAGACATTAGTCTTGAGATTAAATGATGACTAGACCAAGTAGAAACATTATGGCTAAACATTGCTGACCACTATTTCTGAGAATGCCAGGGTGACATACTGAAGCTAATGCCTCATTAATGAGTCATATACCTGGGACTAGTATACATAGAAGGATATGTGTGCCCTTTCAAACTAGTCAACAGAAGGGGATCAGCAATGGTGTCCCTGTATTTTTCCCATGACAGATGGACTTCTGAGATGCACTATCACAGGAGTGAGCTTTTTCTCCAACTCAAACCCCCTCACATGCTCTCTCTCTCCCCTGATACTGTAGCTCTGAGCTCAGTGTTCGAGAGCACACTTGTGATGGTGGAGATGAACAGTAACAACTAGGCCTCACTTAGCAATCAATGTACTGGGAGTATTCCAGCTGGGCCCATTAAAAGTGATTCCAAGGCCTCATACACACAGGCATTATAAAAAAAAAAAAAAAAGAGGTGTAAAGCTAGTACCGACGCCAGGAAAAAAGCGTAGTTAAAAACACGATTTTATCAGCATTTTGCACTGGTGTCAATGCGTGTTTAGCAGCACTAGCTGTTAGTCGTGTTTCTCTGCCTCTATTTAAAATCAATGGTTCCCTATGGGAGCCCATTGATTTGAATAGAAGTTGCACCAGAAGTCAGATCACGATGATCCGACTTCTGGTGCGACTTGTGTGCCGAGGATCTTTTTTTTTTATATCAATTTTTTTTAGTTTTCCAACAACATATAAATCACCACATATATATTCCATACAGCTCTCGCAGGAGCCCTTATTATCGACCACATATTTATTAAGATAGACAGAAGGAGCTGTATCAATAAAAACATACTGCTAACCCAACCCCCCTCCCATTCCTATTCCAATGGTGTACCTGCTTGCCCGCTGAATTACATGTATCATGACCAGGATCGCCTCATACCATTCCCCCATGTATTTATTCTTCTTTCCTTTTGGAATCATCCCCTGTTTCCACAGTCCTATTCTGTTTTACTCCATCACTGTTGTGGGGTCCTCTATCCAACTAGACCATATTTTTCCAAATTTCCTTATACAACCCCTACTTAAATAGGTTTCCTTATACAAGGGTAGATTATTATTAACCAACTTCTTCCAGAATGTTAGTGATGGGGGTGCTTTTCTTGCATAGAACAACAATAAACTGATCTGTATTTTTTTTGCCACTGTAGTGGCCTCATTTTTTATCAGTCCCAATAAACATATTTCCATTTTCTTCTCAATGGTAACTGTCGTGACCTAAGCTATCACGTCAAGTACCTCTAAGCAATAATCACTAATTTCTGGACATGTCCAAAATATATGCGTAAAATCCCCTGGGGCGTGCCAACAATTCTGGGTGTAAGTGGCATTTATCTTATGCATTCTATAAGGTGTTAAATATGCCTGATGTGTTATTTTAAACTGTATCAATCTATCCCGTAGGGAAACCAGGGCTTGAAACGGCGTCTTCCATATATCCTGCCAATCCTCTTCAAGGAAATGTGGAATATCCCTAACACACCATGACCGGAGTCCGCTCAGATCGGGCCCAGATATTTTCATAAAATGGGCGTATATTCTTGGTATTACTTTCCTCCCTCCCTCCGCTCTTATCACCTGCTCTAGGGCCCGTTCCCGTATTTGTGGATAACCCCCAGCAAACTGACTCTGCATCGCATGGGAAAGTTGCATACACCTAAAAAGCAAGATTTCAGGGACATTATATGCTGAATTAAGTATCACTTGGTTAATAGTTTTAGTTCCATATTTTATCCAAATTCGCGGGTCAGGAATAGAGCCCAAATGGGCTAGCTGGGGGTTCCCCCACAAAGGGGTATTGGGAGACAAGAATGACTCGGCTGATTTTTCGTAGGCCAATCCCAACCTCAATGCCCTAATGGTTGTCACCATAGAAGGGGTCCGCCTATATGGTACTTTTAGGCCTCAATATAGGAGTAATTGTAAAGCCTCTATTGATTGTAACACGGATGTTATAGAGGGGTTATACCTATCAGGGTTTAGCCATCCGACTTCTGTTACTAATTGGGCCGCAAGGTAATATTTTTGACAGTCCGGGAGGGCTAAACCTCCCTGAGTCTGAGGGTGCAGCAACACCAACAGCTTGTATCTAGGCATATGATTTTTCCATAGGAAAGAAGAAAACATACGATTCACCTGCAAATCGAAAGATTTTGTTAACCTTTGCAGAGAATTCCTGAAATAAAAATTTTGAAAGGATTTTCATCTTTATTAGATTTATGTGTCCCAATATTGATAAGGGTAGCCTTTCCCAGGCTTTTAACCTTACTTTAGTTTTTTGCATTACTGGGGCTATATTCAATGAAAAAAAATCTGTAGCTTGTTTTGAAACTACTATTCCTAAGTATTTAAACTCCGTCACCCATTGTAATGGTGTTTCTAAACCTGCTGTGGTCCGTTGCACTGGGATCTATAGCAAATAAAAGCGATTTTGTATGGGTCCAAATTGAGAGCCACTTGAGCCCAACAGACCTCCGAGCCCTACCGTGGTCATCTGTCATTCCTCCGCAGGGCCCTTCGCCACCATGCGAGCTCACCCGACAAACCTTGACGGTCTGGCATCGCCTAAATGTCTCGGGGCTCATCTCTCGCCTTAAGGAGCCTATGACTCCCCTGTTTGGAACTCATGATTTCCCTCCGGCCCTACAAGGACAAGTCTTTGGACCATGGAACAAGCGGGACCATAGACGATTAGCTCAGATACTCCGACCAGATTTCTCCCTGACCACTGACACTCTCACTGAAGCTCCTCCTTCCACATCGACACAGTGGCTCCAAACGCAACAGGTAAAATCCTATATGCGAGACCTCCCATCCCTACCTGAGATCCTTGCTGACCCTACTGCTTTTGAGGCCCTCTTACTCCAGACTGACCCGCCAGAGCATGCAGTCTTGCAACTCTACACTCTTATACATTCTGCTACCTACCCTGACTTGCCCCCTTATGCACGAGCATGGGAATCAGACCTGGGCCATCCAATCTCCCCCATTGACTGGCAAAAATGCTTCATTTTGACACACAAATTTTCCTTAGCTTTGAAAAGTCAAGAAAAAGGGTTCAAGCTGCTGGCCCGATGGTATCGCTGCCCCTCCACTTTGCACCTTATCGACCCTAAACTTCCCGATACTTGTTGGCGATGCTCCTCATCTAGAGGGACTACCCTACATATTTGGTGGGAGTGCCCCTCGATACGTAAATTCTGGCAAGCGATCCTTGACTTATACTGTAAACTCATGGCAACCTCGGTCGTCCCTTCCCCAGAGATAGCATTACTGTCCATACTCCCAGGCCCGTTAAAATTGGTTAAAAAAGATGTGTTACGCCACTTTCTGGCTGCAGCCAGAGCAGTGACACCCAGACATTGGAAGTCGGTGAGCGTGCCCTCCCTTGGGGACTGGGCAATGGAAGTAGACAGGATCAATGGGATGGAGCGGCTGTTGGCGCAGGAGGCGGATAAACTAAAGCAGTTCTCCAATACTTGGACATCCTGGTCTATGTTCAGATACTCTGCGGGATTTACCCTTTGGACAGAAGGAATTTCTGATACTGCACCGCCATAGCCTGTGTGAAATGCTTTTCCCCTCTCTGTTTTTCCGTACTTTTCCTGATCTGCTGATCCCCATTTTGTACTTTCTAATACTATATGTATATTTTTTCCCTAATCATGCGACCCTCCTCACTCTTTTCACTCTTCTCCCTCTATCTCTTTCCATTTTTTGCTTGAGGATTCCCCGATTACATGTTCTCTGAAGGTCAAGTGCGGCCCCAGTGACGTACTTTACCTTGGTACAGTGCAGAGCCAATACTAGGGACGTCTATGGTGGGTATGGAAGTGGTCACCGCTCATATTGTAGAAAGCGGTGTCCACAATGCTCAGTTTGGATGCTTATGCCACTATCAGACCCTTACGGTTCATGGTCGCGTTGTTTATATTTGTTTACATTTACTGGTGATCTTTGCTACTTGTCTTCCGTTTACTGAAAACCTCTTGTATACAGCAACTGACCTATTGTAACTATGTTAAATGGAAAGGATTTTGTGCTATGATACCCTTCTCTTTTTCAAATAAAATGAGATTGTATTAAAAGAGATTTTGTCCAATTCACTCTAAGCCCTGTAACCGCCATATATTCCTCCATCAACTTCAATGCTCCCTGTAAAGAAGGCCCCGCATCATTTAAGAATAGCTGGATACCATCCGCGTACAGAGCCACCCTCTCCTTCAGCCCCCCGGATATCTGATGCAACTCTCAAGGCCTCCGCCATAGGTTCCATAGTGATGGCGAAGAGGGTGGGAGAAAGAGGGCAGCCCTGATGGGTACCCCTATAGAGTAGGAAATGGTGAGACAGTTTTCCACCTAGTTTAACTGCAGATATAGGGTTTTTGTAAACTGTCTGTATCCAAAAGATAAAAGCTGACAGAAAACCCATTCTCCTGAGAACCTCCCATAGAAAAGGCCATTTGACCGTGTCGAAGGTCTTCTCCATATCCAGAGGCCACTGCTCTAGATCCGACATTGATATGTTGAGCATGCATATTTGTATACAATCTCCGTATATTAATATCTGTCGTTCTATGGGGCATGAAGCCTGTCTCATCTGGGTCGATTATAGATGAAAGTAATGGCTGCATTCGGGTGTTCAGCAGCTTTGTCAATACTTTGATATCACTGTTTAGTAGTGCTATGGGCCTATATGAAGAGCATAATTTCGGGTCCTTAGTTTCTTTATAGACCAGGGTTATAAGGGCCGACCACATGGATTCTGGAAGTGCCCCTTATTTTAAGCAATCGGTATACAAAGCTGCTAGCCTTGGGGCCAGGACATCGCCATAGACCTTATACAGTTCCATAGGAAGTCCATCAGGACCCGGGGCCTTTCCATTTGGGAAAGATTGAATTACCTTTAGAACCTCCTCTGCTGTTATTGGACTAATGCCCTCCTCTCCACATCCGACAGCCATCCCAAGGCTACCTGGTCCAACAGGACCAATAGTTTCTCTGGGAAGAAGTCGACGGGGAGTGAAGAAGTGTAAAGGGAACTATAGTACTGCCTGAAGGCTTCTATAATGGTATCCGGAGAGGAGATCTGTTCTCCTTTAGAAGTCATAACTGTGGCTATAATTGTTGCTGAATGGTCCTGGTTTGCCAACATGGCCAAAAAATTTTCGTTTCTATCTCCGTGCTCAAAAAAACTTCTTCTATTATTTCGTTGGTCCAGGCTAACTAGTTCTTTAATATAAAGGTTTAGATTACGTTGCTTTACCATTAGTAATTCAAAATTACCAATACTAGGGTCCGCCACATATATCTCTTTTTGCTGTTCCACTCTATCCTGCAAGTGTCTAACATTTGATTCTTTTTAAATGCTGTTATAGTTGAAATATATTGGCCTCACATGTAAGCCTTAAAAGCATCCCGCACTATATCAACAGAGGAAGTTCTCTCATTCTTTTCCCAGTATTCCGCTAATATAGGTGTTATAATTTTTTAATATCTGGATGCATAATCCCCTGTGAACCCAGTCACCACAATGGCAGGTTTCTACCTGCCGAGATATGTAATGTTACTTTTAGAGGACTGTGATCCGACAGGCCACTTGGCAAGTATAAAGCCGCCTCAACATCTGCAAGTAATGCTGAGTTGGCAAAACGCCACATCTATTCTAGAGGAAGTTTTGTATGTTGCAGAAAAACAAGAGTACGCCCTCTCCTCAGGGTGCTTCCATCTCCAGATTTCTGTCACCCCATCACCTGTGCCTAATTATATAACTCTGTTGAATAGTGCCTGGGTGGCGTAGGTCTATCTAAATTCGGGGATAGGATAGAATTAAAGTCGCCCATCACAAGCAGTTTTGCTGGTGAAGGGAGACTTTTTCCATAATTCCATCTAATACTCCTAGAGAAAAGGGGGGAGGGACATACACTGCTGCCACAACATAGTTTTGATGCCACAACGTAAACGAGATTATAACAAATTTTCCTTGTGGATCTATATATATTTTCTCGATATTGCATGGTAATGATTTATTAATTAAAATCGTTACTCCCCTAGCATAGGAGGAGTAAGTGGCATGATAGGCCTTCTGGATCCATATTTTTTTTAGTGGCAACAGTCTATCTCCCATTAAGTGCATTTCCTGTAGCAGAATCATATGTGGATTATATGTTTTTAAACACTTGAACGTTAACACACATTTAACCTTAGAATTTAGTCAACGGACATTCCACGATACAACCGAAAAATAATTCCCTGCATCCAGCGCTCTACTACGAGCTCAATATTGACATGGAGCTTCTGAGGCAATCCGGCCCCCATACCCATATACTGAAAAGGCAAGCAAGTTTTATACCATTCCACTTATCCCACCCAATACCAGTCACAACTTGACCCCCCCCCCCCCGGGCATTCCGGAAAAGAAAAAAAAAAAACCCTGCCCACCCTTTTCCTCCTCCCCCATCATTCACACATATTAAATTCCTCGGGGGAGGCAAAAAAAAGGGGAACTTTGACCCCAAATTACCCCCCAAAAAAGGCATGGTTATGCCAGGTCTGATGTGTTTTTCCCAAAACAAGAAAGAAAAAACAAAAAAAAAAAAAAAATTTGTGAGGTGTTCACTTGTGTTTTTAAATACCGGAGCTCCTAAAATTCCTTAGTGGTTAAGACTAAGAAAGAGAAAAAAAAAATTAAAAAAACAAAAAAAAAAAACAGGAATACTATACAATCTATGAGGTGGGGGGAAAGTAAGGGGGGAAAAAAATTATATATTTATTCCGTGTTTGTGCTATACACCTCCCTTACCTAAACAATGCTCCCCCGCCTCCCAACTCTCCAGTTACATATACCCGGCCGAGAGGAGGAGGGGGGAATGAAAGGGAGGTGGAGTATCTAACATATCATAAGGACAAAAAAAAAAAAAAAAAAA
>BLSH010488406.1:71141-84860 GCA_018402905.1 Glandirana rugosa | reverse complement strand
TGCCCCCCCCCCCCCTCTCCCCTAATGAGCGTCTAACCACTCCATTACTACTTTTGGAGTTTCAAAAAATCTGGTGCAATCCCCATCAACCACACGTAATCTACTGGGAAATAAGAGGCCAAATTGTAGTCCTTTGTCTCTCAGTCTTTTGCGGACATCCGTGAAGGTTCTTCTTTGTTGTTGTATCTCAGGGGGGTAGTCAGAAAAAAAAAAAAAAGAGTAATTTCAAATTCTCAAATTGCACCTCCTTCTTTATCCTGGCCACCATCAAGATGCGGTCTCTATTGCTATAGTTCAATAGCCATATCAAAAACGGACGAGGGAAAGCCCCTGGCTTTGGCAAGGACAGGGGGACTCTGTGAGCCCGTTCTATCACAAATGTAGGTGATTTCTCAATGAGGCCTAAAATGATTGTCAAGAGATGGTCTGCAAATTCAGCTGGTTTGCTGCCCTCTGTGCGTTACGGCAGTCCCAATATACATACGCACATTGTTTCTCCTTAGGCGACTCTCAGTATCTATCATTTTGCCCTGAAGTTCCGGTACCTGAATCTGCAGTTCATGAATTTCTTTATTATCTGCTTTGACCATGTCTTCTACTGCAGAGACACGTTTTTCCACCTCTACCACCCTCTCCCTGAATTTATCCATATCATGCCTTATCACACCAATGTCCGCTGCCAAACTGTCTATTTTGACCATTAATGTGTCTTTGCAAGTTGCAATGGCCTGCAGAATGTCTGTATTAGTAGGCGCAGTTTTTATTTTGCTCCCGTCTGATGTCACTATGCTGTCCACCATACCTTCAACAGGCGATATTTTAGCTGTTTTCGTCCCTATTGGAGATGAGCATGGGGTGCTTGTAGTTGTACTTGATGCAGTTTTATTAATTTGTGGCTTACCTGGTGCCAATTATCCCCTTAAGTCCCTTGGGTAAGGTATCTCTTCGTCCAGGGTAGGATTATGATTTCAGGGAGACCAGGGCAGACCGCAATAGAAACGGCTTACTGCTTCAGCTCATGCCGCTGCTGCTAATCATGAGCTGCTCCTGGTATAATGGTGCGGGGCTGATGGAGGACAGCCAGCATATCACACCCTCCTCCCAAGGCAGGTTTAACGAATGTCGGGCACCGCGGGCTATACCTTGGGTCCGGTCTCCGATCAGCAGGTACAGTAGCAGCTGCGGTAGCCGCAGTCGTCCTCCTCGGTCTCTCCGGTCTGCAAACTCCCCTGCTAGTATCCGGTCCTCCAGACGCCACGACTCACTCGGCACGCACCCAGCAATCACGTGCTAGGTTCGGGAGGGCAGAGAGAGAGAGAAGAGGGAACTCTCCAATTGCATGCTGAAATTTACTGAATGACGGAGCTCCGGCTCCTAGCGTCTAATGCCTCTCAGGTCCACCACCCATCTGAGGAGTTGGTCCCTGTGCTGAGGATCATGAAGGGAAATCCCCCACCAAAATGAAAGAAAAAAAAAAAAAATTAGCGTGGGTCCGACTTCTGGTGCGATTTCTATTCAAATCAATGGGCTCCCATAGGGAACCATTCATTTTGAATAGAGGCAGAGAAACGCAGACAAGGCTTAAACGCTCTGTATACATCGTTAAACCGCATTTAACAGCTTTTACTGGCGCCTGTTGTTTTTACAGCTCTAGTCCTGGAGCTTCAGGACGCGCTGGTCCTGGGTTTTTTTTTGGAGCTTAAAAACGCCTATGCCACTTACAGCTCAAAAACGCCTGTGTGTGTGTATGAGGCCATTGAATAACACGGAGAGGAGTTTTTAAGCTGTAAAAAAAAGCTGCTAAACGGGGCTGTAAAAACATCTGTGTGTAGGAGGCCGTAAGGCAGTTTTTTTTAAACAAATATGTTATACTTACCTGCTCTGTGTAATGGTTTTGCACAAAGCAGTCCCTTTCCTCCTCTTCTCGGGTCCCCGTCAGTGCCCTCCCCCTTGCTGAGTGCCCCTATAGCAAGCCGCTTGCTCTGGAGGCACTCTTGCATGCTCATTCCTGAGCCAGCTCTGTGTATCCATTGACACAGACAGCATGGTGCGGCTCGGTCCTGCCCCCATCCCTCCCCACTGAATGTGATTGACAGCAGCGGGAACCAATAAAAAACTTGCCAGATATTGCTGCCTGTGCCCCCATTAGGGAGATTTGCTTATCTGTCTTGTTAACTGTTATTACCCAAAATTAAAGTAAAAGTATAATATAAAAAAAAAAAATTTTGGGCTGTACCCTGAACAGCAATGAGCTGCTACCTTCCAATAGGTGCACTAGTTCTGGTGACTCTGGTCATAACCAGGGATTTCCTCACTTTGGAGGGATTTACTTTCACTTCCTGTTTTGACTATAGGACAGAAAGTGAAGGGAACTATCCCCAATGGGAAACAGATGAAAGAAATAAGTAAATAACATGTTTTAACCCCCTACTAGATGAAAAGAAAAAGTTGCCTGTAGTTCTGCTTTAATGAATTAGGAAAAGGTTCCTGTTGGCTAACTGAAAAGACTTCAGGGATTTCAGCATTCGGCCTGAATTTACCAGTAACTATTATTGTATAAAAAGCTTAGACAATATCTAAAAATATCAGATCTGAAGAAAACGCATCCACTTTCCTGAGGACACTAAACTAACCTGAAAAGTCTGCTTTTTATTTATACCTACAGGTAAGCCTATAATAGGGCTTACCTTTAGATATAGTAAATATCTCCTAAATATGCACTCTTAAGGAGATATTTAGTTTATCAGCAGCTGAAACGGCGGTGACATCCATTCAGAGCTCTGTGCCACAGTCACGACTCCTGTGCGAATTCTTGCAGGTGGTATAACTGCCCATTCATCTTGGCAAACTGCTTCCAGGTCATACAAAGTCTTTGGTCATCTTGCATAAACCGCACGTTTGAGATGTTCCCAGAATGGCCCGATGATATTAAGGTCAGGAGCATGTGATGGCCACTCCAGAACCTTAAACTTTTTCTGCTGTAACCACTGGAGGGTCAAACTGGCCTTGTGCTTACATTGTCATGCTGGAGAGTTCAAGAGGTTCCCATGTGCAGCTTTCTTGCAGAAGGATGCAAATTGTCTGCCAGTATTTTCTGATAATACACAGCATTCATCTTGCTATCCATTTTCACAAGATTCCCTGTGCCTTTAGAGCTTACACACCCCCAACACATCAGTGAGCCACCACCAAGTTTCACAGTGGGGGTGGTATTCTTGTCGCAATAGGCCTTGTTGATCCCTTCCCAAACATATGAGCTTATGGTTGTGGCCATAAAGCCCTATTTTGTTCTTGTCCTTCCAGATTAGTGTACCAGAAGCTGTGAGCCGTGTCAAGGTGTTGATGGGCATACAGTATCTAACAAAAGTGAGTACACCCCTCACATTTTTGTAAATATTTTTTTATATCTTTTCACGTGACAACACTGAAGAAATTACACCTTGCTACACTGCAAAGTAGTGAGTGTACAGCTCGTATATCAGGGTAAATTTGCAGTCTCCTCATAATAACTCACACAGCCATTAATGTCTTAATTGCTGGCAACAAGAGTACACCACTAAGCGAAAATGTCCAAATTGGGCCCAAAGTATCAATATTTTGTGTGGCCACCATTACTTTCCAGCACTGCCTTAACCCTCCTGGGCATGTAGTTCACCAGAGCTTCACAGGTTGCCACTGGAATCCTCTTCCACTCCTCCATGAAGATGTCACAGAGCTGGTGGATGTTAGAGACCTTGCTCTCCTCCACCCTCCATTTGAGGATGCTCCACAGATGCTCAATAGGGTTTAGGTCTGGTGACATGCTTGGCCAGTCCATCACCTTTACCTTCAGCTTCTTTAGCAAGGCAGTGTGTTTTGGGTCATTATGTTGGAATATTGCCTTGTGGCCCAGTCTCTGAAGGGAGGGGATCATGCTCTGCTTCAGTATGTCACAGTACATGTTGGCATTCATGGTTGCCTCAATGATCTGTAGCCCCCAGTGCTGGCAGCACTCATGCAGCTCCAGACCATGATACTCCCACCACCATGCTTGACTGTAGGCAAGACACACTTGTCTTTGTACTCCTCACCTGGTTGCCGTCACACACACACTTGAAACCATCCGAACCAAATAAGTTTATCTTTGTCTCATCAGACCACAGGACATGGTTCCAGTAATCCATGTTATTAGTCTGTTTGTCTTCAGCAAACTGTTTGTGGGCTTTCCTGTGCATCATCTTTAGAAGAGGCTTCCTGCTGAGATGACAGTCAGGCAGACCAATTTGATACAGTGTGCGTCATATGGTCTGAGCACTGAGAAGCTGACCCCCACCCCTTCAACATCTGCAGCAATGCTGGCAGTACTCATACGTCTATTTCCTAAAGACAACCTCTGGATATGATGCTGAGCACATGCACTCAATTTCTTTGGTCAACCATGGCGAGGTCTGTTCTGAGTGAAACCTGTCCTGTTAAACTGCTGTATTGTCTTGGCCACCGTGCTGCAGCTCAGTTTCAGGGTCTTGGCAATCTTTTTATAGCCTAGGCCATTTTTTGTAGAGCAACAATTCTTTTTTTAGATCCTCAGAGAGTTCTTTGCCATGAGGTGCCATGTTGACTTCCAGTGACCAGTATGCGAGAGTGATAACACCAAATTTAGTACACCTACTCCTCATTCATACATGAGACCTTTAACACTAACAAGTCACATTACACAGGGGAGGGATATGGCCAATTGGGCTCAATTTGGACATTTTCACTCAGGAGTGTATTCACTTTTGTTGCCAGAGGTTTAGACATTAATGGCTGTATGTTGAGTTATCTTGAGTGGACAGCAAATTTACACAATTATACAAGCTGTACACTCACTACTTTACATTGTAGCAAAGTGCCATTTCTTCTGTGGTGTCAGATGAAAAGGTATAATAAAATATTCACAAAAATGTGAGGGGTGTACTCACTTTTGTGAGATACTGTATTGTAAGTGGGCATTAGTGCAGTACAGGCTTCTTTCTGGCATCCCGACAATGCAGCTTATTTTTTTCATGTATCATATTGTGCTCCTTAAAACACCCACGCCCTCTTTTTCCAGAGCAGCCTGTATTTCTCCTGAGGTTACCTGTGGGTTTTTCTTTGTATCCCAAACAATTATTTTGGCAGTTGTGGCTGCAATCTTTCTTGGTCTGCCTGACTTTGGCTTGGTATCAAGAGATCCTCAAATTTTCTACTTCTTACTAAGTGACTGAACAGTACTGACTGGCATATTCAAGCCTTTGAATATCTTTTCATATCCTTTTCCATCTTTATTCCATTACCTTGTTAAGGTCTGTCTATTGCCCGTTCTTTTCTCCTTCACATGGCTCAGTATCTAGCCTGCTCAGTGTATCCATGTGAGAGCTAACAAACATATTGACTATTTATACACAGACACTAATGGCAATTTAAGATGTGGGAAATTAACCTTTAATTGCCATTTTAACATGTGTGTGTCACCTTCAGTGATGACAGTTTTTTGGCATGATCAGTCAGATTTTCAATATCAGTGCCAAAATTTCACTATTTCTGCCAGGGTATGCAAACTTTTAAGCACAACTGTATCTAAATTGAACAAACATCAGTTAAGTAAACAATAACTTGAGTTTAATATATTTACCTTTTTACTAATGCCATCTTGTACCACCACTGTACGATAAAGCCTCACCAGACCCTCTTGAGACAGTTTATGTACCAATCTTACAATGGATTTTTTGCAGCATTTAGTAGATACACCTTCCAGTCTTTCCTGTTCTACAATCATTTTTTGGAGACTGCAAAAAAAAAAAAAAAAATGCAAACAAGATATTTTTAATAGAAAAAAACATTACACAGTAAAGAAATGAGACTGATGTGAGGTAACAATTTCAAAACTTAAAGAGTTTGTTAACCCAAAACAAAAAAACATGCTGCTCCTGTCTCTTTAACTACTTGACCACTGGGGACTAAACCCCCTTAACAACCAGACCGATTTTCAGCTTTCAGTGCCCTCACATTTTGAATGACAATTACTCAGTCATGCAACACTGTACCCAAATGAGATTTGTGTCCTTTCTTTCACACAAATAGAGCTTTCTTTTGGTGGTATTTAATCACCGCTGGGTTTTTTTATTTTTTGTGCTACAATTAAAAAAAAAAAAAGACTGATAATTTTGTTAAAAAATGCATTTTTCTTAGTTTCTGTTATAAAATTTTGCAAATTGGTAATTTTTCTTCATACATTTTGACCAAAATTTATACTGCTACATATCTTTGGTAAAGAAAACAAAACAAATTAGTGTATATTATTTGGTCTTTGTGAAGGTTATAGAGTCTACAAACCATGGTGCCAATCACTGAAAATTGATCACACCTGATGAACGGCCCATATCATTTCTTGAGACCCTAACAAGCCAGGAAAGCACAAATACCACCCCCCCCCCCCCAAATGACCCCTTTTTGGAAATTAGACAGTCCAAGGTATTTAGTAAGAGGCATGTTGAATGTTTTTTTAGTTATCTTGAGGGGACAGCACATTTACACTGTTATACAAGCTGTGCACTCACTACTTTACATTGTAGCAAAGTGTCATTTCATCAGTGTTGTCACATGGAAAGATATAATAAAATATTGAGGGGTGTACTCACTTTTGTGAGATACTGTAAGAACCTGAAATAAATAAAATAATAACACAGACACAGGGCAACTCCTTGAGCTTGTAATACACGTCAATCACCAAACTGGTTATTCACAACCTCTATGAAAAACATGGCTTTGGAAATTATGCCAAGCTGACCATGAATATTAAAGAGCAATTAACCACTAGCCGACCGTGTAATGTATATACACGGCCACAAGTGGCAACCATTATTCTGGGAGGGCGTACTAATATGTCCCCCCCAGAATCGCCCCTGGGGCGCGCACCTGGGAGCATCCGTGACCGTGAGACCCGGCGCATCACGGATCACAGTAAATGACGGAGCATCACATGTAAACAAGCCGGAGGAAGTTGCGGCTTGTCTCTCCCCTCTCCGCACCGATCGGTGCAGTGTGATAGGAGAGGGGGGGGGGAGAGAGGAGATGCATCGGTGCTGTGGGCAGGATCTGAAGTGCCCACAGCACCGCTATGTGCCAGGCAGGGACCCCCATCCACCTTCACCCATGCAGCCTCATCCATGCACCCTCATCCATGCACCCTCATCCATGCCCACCCATCCGTCAGCCATCAGTCACCCATGCATCCGTGCTCACCCATCCGTGTCAACCCATCCTTCCGCGCTCACCCATCCATGCTCACCCATCTGTCACCCATGCAACCGTGCTCACCCATCCGTCACCCATGCGTCCGTGCTCACTCATCCGTCACCCATGCATCCATGCTCACCCATCCGTCACCCATGCATCCGTGCTCACCCATCCGTCACTCATGCATCCGTGCTCACCCATCCGTGCTCACCCAATGATCCATGCTCACCCATCCGTCACCCATGCATCTGTGCTCATTTATCAGTCACCCATGCTCACCCATCCGTGCTCACTCATCTGTCACCCATGCATCCGTGCTCACCCATCCGTGCTCACTCATCCATCACCCATGCATCCGTGCTCACCCATCCAGCCATGCTCATCAATGCATCCGTGCTCACCAATCCAATCGTGCTCATCCATGCAGCCTCATCCATGCTCACCCATCCAGCCTCATCCGTGTTCACCCATGCATCCATGCTCCGCCATCCATCTGTGCTCACCCTTGCATTCGTGCTCAGCCATCCATCTGTGCTCACCCATGCATCCGTGCTCCGCCATCCATCTATGCACACCCAGGCATCCGTGCTCACCAATCCAGTCATGCTCGCCCATGCAGCCTCATCCATGCTCACCAATCCAGCCGTGCTCATCCATCCAGCCTCATCCGTGTTCACCCATGCATCTATGCTCTGCCATCCATCCGTGCTCCGCCATCCATCCATGCTCACCAATGCATCCGTGCTCAGTCATCCCCATCTATGGCTTATTCACCCCCATTGGTGCTCATTTATGCCTCATTCATGCTCATCCATACCACATCAGTTCTCATCCATGACACATCCATGCCACTACAGCACCCATCAGTGCCACTACAGCACCCATCAGTGCCACCACAGTGCCTCACAATAATGTAATAGGTAGTCAAATTAGATTTGAAATGTATGCCCCTAGAAAGTCTGATGGTGCACCCTGCATGCTGGGCCTCTGTATGTGGCCAGGCTGTGTAAAAGTGTCACACATGTGGTATCACCATACTTGGGACAAGTAGTAGAATATATTTTAGGGTGGAATTTTTGCTGGGTACATGCTGTGTGTTAGAAATATTGTATAAATGGACAACCTTGTGTAAAAAAAAAATGCATTTTCATTTTCTTTCCACATTTTCCAAAAACTTGTGGAAAAAAAAAGAACCGTTCAAAAGACTCATTATGCCTCATAGAATATATGTTGGGGTGTTTACTTTCCAAAATGGGGTCATTTTTTGGGCTTTTCCATTGTCCTGGTGCTCCAGGACCTTCAAAAGTGCAAGAGGTAAGTCAGGAAATTATATGTGTAATTTATGTCCTTAGAACGCCTGATGGTGCTCACTGCATGTTAGGCCTCTGTATGTGGCCAGGCTGTGTAAAAGTCTCACACATGTGGTATCACCATACTCAGGAGGAGAAGCAGAATGTGTTTTGGGGTGTAATTGGTGGTATGCATATGCTGGGTGTGGGAAATAATCTGTTAATATTACAATTTTGTGAAAAAAAAAAAAATCTTTATTTTGCAAAAGTATTGTGGGAAAAAATGACAACTTCAAAAAACTAGCCATGCCTCTTACTAAATACCTTGGACTGTCTACTTTCCAAAAAGGGGTCATTTGGGGGGTATTTGTACTTTTCTGTCTTGTTAGGGCCTCAAGAAATGAGATAGGCCGTCAGTGCATCAGGTGTGATCAATTTTCAGTGATTGGCACCATAGATTGTAGATTCTATAACTTTCACAAAGACCAAATAATATATACTAATTTGGGTTATTTTTTACCAAAGATATATAGCAGTATAAATTTTGGCCAAAATTTATGAAGAAAAATTACTAATTTGCTAAATTACAGAAATAAAGAAAAAAAGGGATTTTATTATAACTTACCGTAAAATCCTTTTCTCTGAGTTCACTGACAGACGCAGCTCTTCATGACTATGTGGGGTTTTATGTCAGTTACTACTAGGAGTTAACTAGGCAGGGAAAGAAAACAGCTGACCCCTCCCCTGGGGGCCGTCCTCCTTTCCTACATCAAACCCCCTTCCTGTATAGCTCTTCAGTTCGTACAAAAGCCGTAAAAACACAGAGCCCAGAGGGGTGGGTGCTGCGTCTGTCAGTGAACTCGGAGAAAAGGATTTTACGGTAAGTTATAATAAAATCCCTTTTTCTCCTTACGTTCACCGACAGACGCAGCTCTTCATGACTATGTGGGGACGTCCCAAAGCTGTGTCAAAAAGAGGGGTGGGTAAACGCTAACAACTGTACCCAATTGAACCTCTGAAGAGGCGTCAGCCGCGCCTACGCTGCCGCCTGTAAAACTATGCGGCCAAAAGCAGCATCTGAGGATGCGAACACATCAACTTTGTAAAACTTAGTAAAAGTGTGAACAGAGGCCCACGTGGCCGCCTTGCACACCTGGGACACCGAAGCCTGGTGTCTGAAGACCCAGGAAGTACTAACCGCCCGGGTAAGTAAGCCATGACTGGAAAAGGGGGAACTCTTGCCCCGAACAGAATACGCATGAGTCACGGTTTTTCTAAACTAATGATAAATAGTAGCCGAAGAGGCCGCCCGGCCTTTTCGCAGCCCTTCTGGCAGCACAAACAAGGCATCAGTTTTCCGAAAGGGACTGTAGCCGCCAAATACACCCGTAAGGCCCTCACTACATCCAAGGCATGCAGCTCAAACTCCTTTGGGTGCAAAGGACGAGGGCACAATGAAGGCAGGACAATATCTTCAATTGATGTGAAAGGAAGAGACTACCTTCGGAAGAAAAGAGGGATGAGGTCGCAAGACCGTCTTATCCCTACGCAGAACATAATAGGGGGACTTGCACGATAGTGCAGCTAATTCCGACACCCGTCTAGCAGAAGTGATGGCTACCAAGAAGGCCACCTTCTGCGACAGAAGCTGAAGAGAAAACTCCCTGATCTTCTCATAAGGTGGTTTCTGAAGCACATAGAGCACCAGATTCTAATCCCACGGAGCCATCGGGGATCTTACCCGAGGCACCACATGTCACTGTTAGGGAAATTATAATACCTTGTATGCATTATAATTTGCCTGCGCTAATAAGCGCATTTTTCAGCTCTTTTGCATAATGCATTCCATCGACCTGTGTTGAAGCAGACACACACACACAGACACAGATTGCTTCATCTCACATAGCCGATAGCAGGGATATATTGTCCTGCCTAGCTCTCGCTGCTGTGTTTATTTATACTGGTCAGACAGGTTTAACAAAAGGAACATGGCTTCGCAATCAGCCAATCAGCCTCCAAGGCACAGTCACATGACATGAGCTCAAATACAAATACAACCAATCAATGACACACTTGATTACATTCAAACTATACAATAGGAAAGGCATGCATGTATGGGGGGGTTTGGCCGACCTCTATGAGAAGACAGCAAACAATGAGAGCCATGTGCTATCTTCATAGAAGCATTCCAAACCAAATCCACCACACATGTACAAACCTGCCAATTACAATGAATCACTACCCAATACAGCTCTCTGAACTATATTCCATAGCAAATATACTACTGTTCCATCGAAGGGTAAATTACAACACAAAGGAATATGGCTGTAGATTTCTGTCACATTGATCAGATGCCACAGAAAGCCTACAGATCATTATCCTTACATAAAAGGCAATACTAATTCCATAAGGCAAGTAAACTGCCGCCAAGCAGATCGATCTGTACAGAAGACAGGGGCCCCCTGATAGACGGCAATACACCCGCGCCACAGAATGTGCATTGCACCTCAAAGATCCGGACCAGCGTTTGCTCCAGCGATAACCGCTCAGGGCGCCTGCTGGCCGGGATGATCGGGCGGTAGCGTGTAATTATCAATTGATGGAAGATATCCATTGTATTGGCCTTTCCTCAGTATCGGTTAAAGCCATATTCGCTGTACACAGCGAATACCGGTAAACCGACACTGGGAGACACTGTGACAATACATAATACACCCTAAATTTCTACAACATCACACACCTTGCACAAAAGTACAAATCAAAGGGTGTGAAGCCAAAGGCTCCTGGAAGAGAATGGCTAAGGCCGAAATCTGACCCTTGATAATACCCAAGGCCAAGTTCTATTCAGGCCTACAAGAAAAAGAGGTCAGGACCCTGGACACAGCATAAGAACGGGGGTAAAAACCCTCCGCCTCACCAAGCAATGTATGCCTTCCAGGTGCGGTGATAAATCTTGCGAGAGGTACACTTGCGAGCTTTCAGCAAGGTAGGGATCACGGAACCGGCGACTCCCCTATCCTTCAGCACCTGGGACTCAATAGCCAAGCCGTCAAAACCAGCGAGGGTAAAGCAGGGTGCAAGATGGGTCCTTGCGACAGAAGGTCGTCCCGCCCGGGGAGCCGCCAAGGGGTGTCCGCCTCCATTTGCACCACGTTGGCGTACCACGTGCGCCGGGGCCAATCTGGGGCCACCAGAATTGTTGGAATCCCCTCCGCCATTACCCTGCATACCAATTTTGGAAGCAGCTGAATCGGAGGGAAGGCGTACAGGAGACGATAATGGCTCCAGGGAACCACTAGAGCGTCCGTGGCCACTGCCAACAGAACCCTCGTTCTGGACACAAAGGTCCTCTCCTTGTGTTGAACCGGGACGCCATGAGAACTACATCCGGCGTCCCCCATCTGAGGCAGATCTGACCGAACACCACCGGGTGGAAGACCACACCCTTCGGTCCAGTGTCTGGTGACTGAAAGTCCGCCAGCCAAAACATTGGAATGTTGCCCACGCAGCGTCAGAGCAGCCTCTGCTGCTTCCGCTGGGCTCCTCTTGTCGCCCTGGAGATTCACCCACACTACCGCTGTGGCATTGTCCGAAGCAAATTCGGATCGGGCGGCCTTGCAATCTCATTGACCAATGGAGGATACATAGTCTGATCGCTCCAGCTCCAGCACGGTGATGGACAGGCGAGCCTCCTAAGGCAAACAGCGGTCCTGGAGCGGTAACCGCCCCAGGACTCCGCTCCAGTCCGTCAGGCTGGCATCTGTGGCAAAAATCATCCACTGAAAAACGTAATCCCCGGTATTGGGGCCAAGCCCCGACAACACCGGCTCAGAGACGCCCTGGTCTGGGGGCTCAACTGGATAGGAAGAGCCAACGACCTATGGGACATGTCTCACCGAGTCAGGAGTGCACGTTAAGAACAATGAGGGTAACTCCGGGCAAAAAAGGGTATCGCCTCAAAGGCCGAGATCATAAGCCCCCGCACCCTCATACAGCACCGTAGTGAGAACTGACGGAGTGACAAGAGGGTACGCACCGCCAACTGTTCAGAGTCCAGAATGACTCTCAGATACTCTAGACGGCGGAAAGGAAACACAGACGACATCGTCAGGTTTTATAACCAACCGAAGTCGAGCAGGGATGCCATCAAAAGAATTTTTAAAAGGTTAGAGATGCCGGGGGTTGAACCCAGGGCCTCATACCTGCAAGGCATGCGCTCTACCATGAGCTACATCCCATGCTTGATGCTCACATTCTCCCCCAAAGAACTCCCCCCGAGACCGAGTCCGCTCACAGGCGCAAATCGTCCAGGTATGCCGCTAGGGCCATGCCTGCCAGATGTAGTAATGCCAACACCGGAGCTACAACGATGTAACGACCCGGGGTGCGGAGGTCAGGCCGAAGGAAGGAGCATGAATCAGAAACGGTGATCCCCCACCGCGAACCGCAGGAAAAGTCGGAGACGGGAATGAAGGGTTACAAGGAGGTACGCGCCTCCTATGTCTAAAGACGCCAACCATACTCCTGGGCGGAGGGCGGCCACAACCGACCCAACCGACTCCATCCGGAATTTTTGCGTCCTGACATACTGGGCGTGATGCTCACATTTCATAGCCTTCAAAGCCAGGATGGACCGAGAGTCCTCCCCATTTGTGGGGAACCACAACAGGTGTGAGCAAAAACCCGGAACCTCTCCCTGAGGGGACCAGAACAAACGCCCTTTAGTCTGAGAGGCCTGTGCTGGCTCGGATAGGGCCATGCTGCCGCGGAAATGTAATATTGAAAAAAAAAAGGAAGAACCAGTCTGGGGGTAGAGAGAACCAGGGGAACTCTATCCTGTAGCCGGTGGGCACCACTACCCGGACCCAGCAGTCTGGAAAACGGGACAATCACCGCTTTGCGAGCCCCAGAAGATGCCCCCGCCCGACCCCCGGGCGGGGGCAACCCATCAGGCTGAGGAAAACTTGTCCTCCGTCTGTTCTGTTGTGCTGCCATTGCCGTCGTCCGGCCCCTGCAGCAGGCTTACCAGAGCGGGTCCTTATCCGATGACCTGGGGGGAAGGGAGGCTCCCGCCTGCGACGAAATTTACGCCTGCGGGTTCCTGAGGAAGAAATGCCCCCCCCCCCTGAAAACCTTGAGGACTACAACAAGCCGTGGGCAAAGAGACGTTCAGCCTGAAAGGGGAAGTTAGTCA
>BLSH010488406.1:51346-64082 GCA_018402905.1 Glandirana rugosa | reverse complement strand
GGAGAAATTTCATATTTCCTTATTAACCACTTCAGAAGGATTTGCCCCCTTAATGACCAGGCCAATTTTTGAGATATGGCACAGTGTTATTTTAAATGACAATTGTGCGGATGTGCTGTACCCACATAAAATTGATGTCATTTTTTCCCCCACAAATAGAGCTTTCTTTTGGTGGCATTTGATCACCTCTGCGGTTTTTATTTTTTGCACTATAAACAAAAAAAAAAGTGACAATTTTGAAAGAAAAAATTTAATACATATCTCCAAAAAAAAAAAAAAAATGTAGGCCGATATATATATTCTTCTCAATATTTTTGGTAAAAAAAAAAATAATAATAGCAATAGGCGTATATTGATTGTTTTGCTCAAAAGTTATTGCGTCAACAAACTATGGAATAGATTTAGGGACTTTTAATTTTTTTTTATTGTTTTTACTGGTAATTACCAGTAATAGCGGACTGCGACATTGCGGCGGACAAATTTGACCCCAAATTACACTTTTGGAGACCAGTGACACTATTACATTAATCAGTGCTATTAAAATGCACTGATCAATGTATAAATGACACTGGCAGGGAATGGGGTTAACACTAGGGGGCGATCAAGGGGTTAATGATGTTCCCTGGGTGGGTTCTAACTGTAGGGGGATAGGCTGCCTGGATCATCACAGAGATCGCTGTTCCTGATCACTGGGATCCGCATATCTCTCAGATGTCCCCTGTCATCCCTCTGTATACCGCGATAGCGGTACCCGGTGGACAAAGTCCGCCGGACGCGGGGGTGCGCTCCCGCGGTGCCAAGTTGGCGTGCGCCCGCTATCTCACATGCACGAAACGTACACCTATGGTGATTCGCGCAGTCGAGCCATCTTGCCACAGTATAACTTTGGCGGGTGGTCCACAAGTGGTTAAAGTTGGCTCACAATATCCTGGATACCTTAGCTGTCATTACAAACTGACCAAGTCCTAAAAGTTCATGTTGCTCGCAAGGGGGGTGGGTTGGTCATTTCTTTATATAGGAGTCTTGTATATCAGTGGTTCTCAACCCTGTCCTCAAGTACCCCCAACAGGCCATGTTTGCAGGTTTTCCTCTATCTTGCACAGGTGCTTTAACTACTTAATGATGGCCCACTTTCGTTTTACTGCTGCAGAGTGGCTCGTTCCCACGAATCTCCATCATTGTATGTCGCCGCAGGAACGAGCCACTGTGTGCATGCGCATGCTCACTGCCAAGCAGGGGAGCCAATCAGCGGGTTGGACGGACTCAATGTCCGCTGGCCACCCGTGATAACTCGGTGATAAACAAAGCAGATTCCCGTTCTGTCAGGGAAGTTGAGTGAGATTGTCTGTTCCTAGGAAATGGGAACAGCAATCGCTCTCCTCCTCCAGTCAGTCCGGCCCAGCCCCCATACAGTTAGAAACCCCTAGCAGGGAACACAGTTAACTCCTTGATCACCAGTAGTGTTAACCCCTTCCCTGCCAGTGACATTTATACAGTAATCAGTGGCTATTTTTAGCTCTGATCGCTGTATGTCAGTGGTCTCAAAAAAGTGTCCGATATGTCCACCGCAGTCCCACTAAAAATTGCTGATTGCCACCATTACTAGTAAAAAATAAATAAATAAAAACGCCATAAATCTATCCCCTATTTTGTAGACGCTATAACTTTTGCGCAAACCAATCAATATGCGCTTATTGGGATTTTTTACCAAAAATATGTAGAAGAATATATATCGGCCTAAACTGATGAAGAAATTTGTTTCTTTACAATTGTTTTGGGATATTCATTATAACAAAAATGAAAAAATATTGATTTTTTTCCAAAATTGTCGCTCTTTTTAGGTTTATAGCGCAAAAAATAAAAACCGCAGAGGTGATCAAATACCACCAAAAGAAAGCTCTATTTGTGGGAAAAAAGGACATCAATTTTGTTTGGGTACAACGTTGCACGACCGTGCAATTGTCAGTTAAAGCGACACAGTGCCATATAGCAAAAAAATGGCCTGGTCAGGAAGTGAGTGAATCCTTCCGGGATTGAAGTGGTTAAATCAGTCAATGGCTTGGTATTTTGGACAGCTTTTTATCTGAGAGAAATATACAAAACATGGCCTGTTGGGAGTACTTGAGGGCAGGGTTGAGAACCACTGCTGTATATAACACAGATAAAACCTGGAATAATTTATCTGATCTCACAGCTGCGTTATGCATGTCTGATCTGATCATCCGTGCCAAGCCATATAAGATGGAGGGAACCATGGAGGAAAAGTACAAGCATTCTTCTTATATATTCTAATATTATTACATTTGTTATCTGTATCTGTCATTACCTAAATAAATGCTATACTTAGAAGCATTTGTGTGATCTCTCTTTGCACATCTCAAATACAACCCCAAAAACAAACTATTGTGCAACCGTGATAAAACAATTACCTTATGAAATTCAGCTCTGGAACAGACTAAGACTACAAGTGAGATATTCTTAGCAAGGTTTGAAGTTGTGATTAATTTGACAACTCCATAGTCTCAAACAAGGTAAAAGAAGAAAAAAGAAATTGATTTAAAATGGTAATTACATGCTTCAATTTCTCATTTGCCAAGACCTCCTCAATTACAGAGACATCATCATTATCCTCATTTGCAGACTGCATAGAGAAGCTGGACTCTAAATGGAGACTGTCCCTACTGCAGTTGTTTTCAGATGTGACTGATATTTTGTCCAGTTCAGCGAGCTGTAAACGGGATTTTCCTACAAAAACAAAATTATATTACTACAGACAAAGAAGCACATATTCTGCCAGTAATAATAAAAGGATTACTCCACTTAAAAAAGTAAATAAATAATAAATGCACTTTTTTGGAGGTAAAAAAATATAAGCATTTATTTATTTTTTTGAGCCTGTAAAGCATTGCACCAGCGATCAGCAGATCGCTGGTGCCATGCAGGTCTCCTGCAGATCTTTCTGTGTATCTGTATGCCCATACATTAGCATTTTACTTCTAAAAAGCTCCTTGCATAGGTGCTGACAGTAGCGCTGTGTTTGGATCCTCTCAAATGGAAGAAACGGGAGCCTCCCTCCTTGGCTGAATTGCATACCGGGATTCAGGATGTGAAGAGGATGGAATATGTGACCGCTTCCCTAAACAACTCCATAACACGGTTTTGGAACTGTGGAACCTTTTAAAAGCTCCCCCTACCTGACTTCTCCTGGGGCTCTGTGGGATGGACGTGGGTAGCGGCTTACGGTTTTGGCCGGATTTTTTACTATGCCTTTTCACTTCCTTTCCCTCTCTTTCCTCTTTCTTGCAATTGGTGCAGTGACTATTGGTTAGCAGTGGAGTAACTCAGTACAGATAAGATTTGCTTGTGAATGTATACTCTCTTATTGGAAACAAGACTGGTAAGCAAATTCTGTTAACGTAGAGCTAGTTGATAACCTACTACGTGCTTTGGCTAGAGGTTTATTTACTATATCTTTACTAAGGTACTAGTAAGGAATTGTTGCACTTCTGCAAGGTGAATGTTTTGTACTCCTTTTTCTGTACGTTGAATACTTAATGGAAAAAAAAAAAATTGTCAGTTCTCAAAAAAAAAGGGATTTTATTAAAACTTACCGTAAAATCCTTTCCACTGACAGACGCAGCTCTTCATTGACTTGTGGGGTTTATGCTTCTCTCACTAGGAGTTAACTAGGCAGGGAAAAGAACAGCTGGCCCCTCCCATGGGGCCGTCCTCTCTTCCCACATAAACCCTCCACATAGCATAGCTCAGCATTTCGAATACAAGCCGTACCGAAACAGAGCACAGAGGGGTGGGTGCTGCGTCTGTCAGTGAACTCGGAGAAAAGGATTTTACGGTAAGTTTTAATAAAATCCCTTTTTCTCCTACGTTCACTGACAGACGCAGCTCTTCATTGACTTGTGGGGATGTCCCAAAGCTGTGTCAAAAAAGAGGGGAGGGTAAACGATAACAACTGTACCCGACAGAACCTCTGAAGGAGGCGCCAACGCGCCTACACTGCCGCCTGCAAAACTTTCCGGCCAAAAGCAGCATCCAAAGATGCAAACACATCAACTTTATAAAACTTAGTGAAAGTGTGTACCGAGGCCCAAGTGGCCGCCTTGCACACCTGTGACACCGAGGCCTGGTGTCTGAAAGCCCAGGAAGTGCTAACAGCCCGGGTAGAATGAGCCGTGACCGGAAAGGGGGGAACCTTGCCCCGAACAGAGTATGTGTGGGTCACGGTCTGTCTAATCCAATGAGAGATAGTAGCCGACGAGGCCGCCAAACCTTTGTGCGGACCCTCTGTCAGCACAAATAGGGTATCAGACTTCCGAAAAGAAGCCGTAGCAGCTAAATACACTCGTAAGGCCCTCACTACGTCCAAGGCATGCAACTCAATTTCTTTAGGGTGCGATGGACGTGGGCACAATGAAGGAAGAACAATATCTTCATTAATATGAAAAGAAGAAACCACCTTTGGAAGAAACGAAGGAGAGGGTCGCAAGACCGCCTTGTCCTTGTGCAGAACTAGGTAGGGAGACTTGCATGACAGCGCTGCCAACTCAGACACCCGTCTGGCAGAAGTGATGGCTACCAAAAAGGCCACCTTCTGCGACAGCAGTTGTAAGGAAATCTCCCTAAATTTTTCATAGGGCGGTCTCTGAAGTACAGAAAGCACCAAATTCAGATCCCATGGGACCATCGGGGCCTTCACCCGAGGCGCCACATGTCGCACACCTTGTACAAAGGTACGAATCAGTGAGTGCGAAACCAAGGGTCTCTGAAAGAGAATCGCCAGAGCCGAGATCTGACCCTTGAGTGTACTCAAAGCCAGTTTTTTGTTCAGGCCTTGCTGCAAAAAAGTCAGGACCCTGGACACCACAAAAGAGCAAGGGTTATGACCCTCCGCCTCGCACCAAGTTATGTAAGCCTTCCAGGTGCGGTGGTAAACCTTGCGAGAAGTACACTTGCGAGCCTTCAACAAGGTAGGGATCACGGAGTCAGCGACTCCCGTCTCTCAGCACCTGGGACTCAATAGCCAGGCCGTCAAGGGCAGCAAGGGTAAAGCAGGGTGCAAGATGGGCCCCTGAGACAGTAGATCGTCTCGCAGGGGGAGCCGCCAGGGAGCGTCTGCCACCATTTGCACCACGTCGGCGTACCACGTGCGCCGAGGTCAATCTGGAGCCACCAGGATTATTGGAATTCCCTCCGCCACTATCCTGCGCATCAATCGCGGTAGAAGTTTTATCGGAGGGAAGGCATACAGAAGGTGATAACGGCCCCAGGGGGCCACCAGAGCGCCAGTGGCCACTGCCAACGGATCCTTCGTTCTGGACACAAAGGTCTTCACCTTGTGATTGAACCGAACGCCATGAGATCCACGTCCGGCGTCCTCCATTCCCAAGCGGAGATTGCCGGAATGTGACGTTCCGCCCAACGCAGTATCAGAGCTGCCTCCGCCGCAGCCGCCGGACTCCTCGTGCTGCCCTGATGGTTCACATATGCCACTGCCGTGGCACTGTCCGACTGAATCCGAATCGGATAACCCTGCAACCTCACTGTCCAGTGAGATAGGCATAATCTGATTGCTCTCAGTTCCAGCACATTGATGGGGAGACGAGCTTCCTGTGCCAACCAACGGCCCTAGGCAGACAGTTGTCCCAGGATCCCGCCCCAGCCTGAAAGGCTGGCATCTGTGGTGATGATCACCCACTGAAGGGGCAGGAACGACTTCCCCTGAGTCAACGCCAAGTCCCGAAGCCACCAGGTCAGATACGCCCTGGTCTGGGAGTTCAGACGGATCAGAAGGTCCAAGGACCGAGGGGACCTGTCCCACCGAGCCAGAATTGCTCGCTGAAGAAGACGAGTGTGACTCTGGGGGTAAGGTATCGCCTCGAAAGTCGAGACCATGAGCCCCAGCACCCGCATACAGAATCGTAATGAAGACCGTCAGTGTGACAGGAGGGTTCGCACTGCCGACTGCAGCGACAGCAACTTGGCCGGAGGAAGGAACACTTTCGCTCGCCTGTTCTGTGTCCAGAATCAGGCCCAGATACTCCAGGCGACGGGATGGAGACACCGTCGACTTCTGTAGGTTGAGCAACCAGCCGAAATCCTGCAGGGAGGTCATTGTGATTCTCACATTCTCCTCCAGAGCCGAGGCGGACTCCGCTCGCAGGAGCAGGTCGTCGAGGTAGGCTACTACGGCAATGCCTCTCTGGCGCAATAACGCCAGTACCGGAGCTACCAGTTTTGTGAAAACTCGAGGGGCTGAGGCCAGACCGAAAGGGAGTGCCAACTTGATAATGGAGATCTCCCACTGCAAAGCGAAGGAAACGCTGATGCCGTAGACAAATAGGTACATGGAGGTAAGCATCCCTGATGTCCAGAGACGCCAGAAATTCCCCCTGATGGAGGGCGGCCACAACCGAGCGGATAGATTCCATCCGGAATTTACGCGCCTTCACATATCGGTTCAGGGCCTACAGGTCCAGTACTGGCCGGACCCCCCCCCTTTTTTGGGGACCACGAACAGGTTTGAGTAAAAACCTCGAAACCTCTCCGCTGGGGGCACTGGCACAATCACCCCTTGGTCCGAGAGTGCCTGGACAGCCCCGAGGAGGGCCTCCTGGCATGCCTGTGGGAGCCTTAAGTTCGATGGGAAGAACCTGTCCAGGGGTAGAGTGTAGAACTCTATCCTGTACCCGGTGGACACCACTTCCCGGACCCAACAGTCGGGAATGTGAGCAAGCCACCGGTCTGCGAAACCCCAGAAGACGTCCCCCCACCCAAAGCCCGGGTGGGGGCAACCCATCAGGCTGAGGAGGGCTTGTCCTCCGCCTTTTCGGTTTTGCGCTGCCACTGCCATTTTCCGGCCTCTGCAGCGACCTTACCAGGACGGGTCCCTTTTCCTGCTGCGCCCAGGGCGTGAAAAAACCTCTTCTGACTCGAGGTAGGGGGCCCCGGTCTACGGTGAAACTCACGCCTCCGGGGCTCTGGGAGGAAAGTGCTCTTACCTCCTGTGAAATCCTTAATGATCTCATCCAGTCGTGGACCGAACAGACATCCACCCTGAAAGGGAAGGTCTGCGAGACCTTTTTTGGAAGCATGGTCACCGGACCAAGAACGCAACCAGAGTACCCGTCTGAGGGTAACGGCAAAAACCGCCGACAATATAGGCAGTAAATCCACAGCCGCATCACAAAAGGTACTTGAAACCTTGATGCAAAAAATCAGCCCTCTGCAGCGCATCCATTAGGTGGCCGCAGTCCAGATCATTCTGGAGCTCCGCCATACGCTCAGACAGATATTGCGCCGCCATGGCGGATGCCAGGGCTGGCCGCAGAGCAGAGCCTGCCACCAGGAAGAGCGATTTCAACAGCGCCTCTGTCTTTCTGTCAGCGGGGTCCTTGAAGGAAGGAGCCCCTTCCAGAGGAATGGTCGTCGCCTTATTAAGGCGAGCTATCGGCGGGTCCACCACAGGCGACTCCCACTTTTTCAAAAAGCTTTCCTCAAAAGGATAGCAAGCGGCAAACCGTTTGCACAGGGAAAAAGAATGCTGCGGAGGCTGCCATTCACGATAAATAAAATGATCAAAAAATTGATCATAGGGGTAAGCCTTGGGGGCCTGGAGGACCCACACACATACGCAGATGTCTGCCATCTGGCTCAGTCGCAGCGTAGAGCGAATTCCAGCGATAATGGCGGAAACCAGCACTTTTTCACACGCAGCCGCCGCCCCCTGATCCTCTACCCCGTCCGAGGGACCCAGTTCCCCATCAGATAGGTCCACTGGAGTCCCTGTGACCCCAGAGGCCACTTCCGGATCAGAATCCTCCCCTGAAGAACAAGGGAGAGGAGGACGCTTCTTGGGGGCCTGGTGGGCGACATCCGCCCGGGGGAAAAACTCACTAAAGACCGCCCGCAGCTGGTCCAAAAAAGCCCCTTGCGCAGATTGTGCCATCGCTGAGTCCTCCTCAGCAGGTTCAGCAGTATAATCTGCCATCGTTCTCCCCCTCAAATTACCCTTAGTAACACACAGGTGTATACTAAAACTTTAGGCACCCCCACACAGCCGCACACCACCGCCCCACAGCACACCATGGAGACCCAGGAGGGCTGCAACCGCCGCCACCAGCACCCACAGGAGAGCCCAGCTATACTTGCTGTTTGCTGCCTGTAACTTTTGAGGATCGTCAGAAGAGCTGCGCCGTCAGGAGCACACACCGTTCCAAAAGGAAAGCAAAACGTTTTAAACACTTTTTTTGCAGTAGCAGGGGACTCCAATATGGCCGCCGATGAACACTAGAGGCTGAAAACCACCTGCAGGGAACCTGTACCGCAAACGGGCGCTCTGAGCACTAGAGGGAAAGCTGCACAGGCCCAGCATGTCCTCGGCTATGGCAAAATGGCGGCGGTCTGCCGCAAAATGGCGTCAGATCGCCGCATATCGGCGAAAATTCAAACGGACGGTGCCAACAATCGGGTGCGGTGCGGGGAGGGGGTGAAAAGGGGCTCCACGCACCCCTACCAGCGGCTACCCAGAAAGGGTTTTTAAGGGTTGCCGGTCCCCCCTCCGCCCCTGAAAAGGGGGGAAGGGAGAAACTCTCACTCACCACTCCTGACGAGCGCAGTGGGTAGCCATCCATTCGCAGACCTTCCGCCCTTGCCTGGACGTGATGCTGCCGGCCAGAAATCGCCCTACCCGAATCGCAATCCGGGATTGGGCTCAGATGGGGGTCACCCCAGGCCGCCCGCACAGAACGGGCACTATGCGGCGGGTCCCCGTACCGCGGGACTGGCTCGCATCGGTCGGCCAGGCTGGGGAAAGTGCAGAGCCCGTTGCGAGACTCTATGCCCCGGCCGGCTTGATAGCAGATCCATTGCTTGATAGAAGTAGTAAAATAAGGATAAAAGATAAAAAACAAGAAAAAAACAGTCACAATCAAGACCGCAATTCCCCTAAAGGGAAGCCAGGTCAACTCCTTGCAAACTAGGCATTGAAACTGCTGAGCTATGCTATGTGGAGGGTTTATGTGGGAAGAGAGGACGGCCCCATGGGAGGGGCCAGCTGTTCTTTTCCCTGCCTAGTTAACTCCTAGTGGGACAAGCATAAACCCCACAAGTCAATGAAGAGCTGCGTCTGTCAGTGAACGTAGGAGAAAATGTTATTTTAACAATGTGAACTTAGATTGCCACAACTTTCTTTAAAGTGTTTTTAAAGGCTCAAGGTCTTTTTACATTTATGTATGAAGGTAATAAACCAGTCTGAAGCACCCCCCCCCCCCCCCCAATACTCACCTTAGCTCCCTCTCAATCCAGCGATGCGCATGAGAGCTGAGAATCTCCCCTGGGTTACTCATTCCTCATAGGCCAAGACAGCAGCGGGAGCCACTGGATCCTGCTTACTGTCAGTAACAGCCAGTAAGCCAATGACGAGTGAGGGGGGCCAGGCTGAGTCAAGGCTCTGTGTGTTTTATGGATGCATAGAGCCAGGCTTGGGAGCAAGCATGCAGCAGTGCCCAAGAGCAAGTGGCTTGCTATTGGGGGCACTGGCTGAAGGGGAGCAGCCAGGAGTGTTGCAGCCTACCTCCCTCCCCACACATTTCTATTGGCCCACTATGATGGGCAGCCTTACTGGCAAATATTAATGTGCAGGAGACAGGAAGGTTCGGACCTATCTGTAAGTGCCAGAGCTCTGCCTATCAGAGCAGCCCAGCATTTGGCTGTTTTGGAAGCTGCATTCTACAAAATACTAAATACATATTGGTTAGTATTGGTTTAATGTGATCTCTAACTCTAATGCTTTGAATCAAGTTTATTTCAATTTCAGTTTTAAACTATTCTCTTTAAAATATAAAGATATGCTTTTACTGTATGCATACAATTTTGGTTTTACAAATAACATTTAATATATGACACATGAATTCCATAATATCATGTATTAAGTAAAGATACAACATAGCATTTTAAGAAAAGATTTTATTTTTTTTCTCAATGTATGACAAACACACCGAAGGCAGGACCAACTGTATAGTATTACAGCTCACCCTAAGATCAGCTTCTTAAGGGGAAAAGCCTTAAGATGGCTATATACTTGTACATTTTTGAATGAACATTCGTAAGAAAATTATTTGTACATGTGATGACCAGGTGAATGTCGTTCAAAAGTACTTCAAGGTGCTTTTAACAATCGATTTTGGAAACCATGTAATTTCTTGAGTGAAAACCACATACACTAGTAAAAATGTGTTCGTTCCAGAGAAATTTTGCATCTTCAGATTTTTTTCGTCACTGTGGTTAAAAACCAACATTGATTTGATCCCACTAACAATTAGAAAATTGAATGCTCTTAAAAGGAAAGGTTAAGAATGAAATTCTACTAGTACAGTCAGTTTTAAAGTATTTGCCATCTACAGATCACCGTAACAGTGCAATCAGTAGTAACTGAGGTTTTTTTTTTTTTTAACTACAAGCTTCTTGTAAGTGTGCATTTAAGCATTTAAGTAATTTTAAATTAAATGAAACAGAACAAGGTCAGTGCGTTGTTTTGTCTTAGGATCCCAGATATTCCATTGTTAATAAAAGTTTTTGAGATTTAGTTGCTTTTGGTAACCAACTGTTTTGCAGATATGTAAATTATTTTAGAATTATTGATAACAATATTTTTATCTAAGTATCTATCCTGATCAATGGTTATTGAATGCTGGATGCTCAAACCAAATTTAGCAGTGCGGAACTTAATAACTGTACAACCATTTTGCCTACCTAAATAATTTGTACATTTAAAGGACATAGAACAAAAAATATCCTGTAAAAATGTATTATAAGCTGACAAATGGACAAAACCGTGTACAAAAATAAGTATTCCTTTTTCTGTACACAGCAAATGCAAAGAGATAGTAGACAGCTGCTTGTGTATTTCTAACAAAGAGGTGATCATGTCATAGAGGACATGGTAAATATACGATACATGATTGGGAACAATGCCGACTGGTTCTTGACTATTAGTAGTTTTACAACGGAACATAGATCAGCATTGCTTCCGCATGGGGAAAATCAACAGATTGTTGATGGGATTGGGTTATAGCTTTGAAAGGGCTCAGCAGCATACAGCTACCTGCAAAAAAATGATTCTCAAAAAGAGTCCTCTCAAGCAAAGCTAATACTTCAAATTGGAATAAGCAAACATCCTCAACAGATTAGGAGGGAAAATTCCACCCTTCAAAGTTACCAAAATCATATAAAATGAGAAAACTGCAGAAGTATATTATCAGTTTTAGATGGTTTGGAACTTTAAAATAAAACTTACCCTTTGATGAAGGCAGAGGAGTGCTTGTCCTAGCAATGTACTCACTCAAATCATCCTTCTCATCCTCTGAAATCTGTGCATCTGCAGGTGGGTTGTTTTCAGTATACACTGCTTTGTCGTCTTCTACATTTTGTAATGGGGCTGAATTAATCAATGAAAGCTGTTCGCTTTTTGCTTTTTCCTCCAAAAATTGTTTGCGTAATTCACTTTCCTCAACGAATACATGAGAAATAAATTTGGTAGTTCGCTGACGTCCTTCATCTTCCATGAAGCCCTGAAGTAAAATAGAAAGAAAGAAGTTTCAAAATATGTTCATTGAGCTAATGTTCCATGTACCTCACATCGCTAAATAACTAATACATTAATAATGGTCCAATTGATCATATGGCTATAAAATACTGGCTTCTGCAGGCTATTTTAGGATGCAGTTGAATGAGATCTATAAAGATCTATTGAGCCAGCACTGGTGGAATATAAATCTCCTATCTCTTCTGTGACGAATGAACCTGGAAACAATGATTTTATCACTTCCAGTTTCAGAGATGTAATTCAATGACTGTTACAGTCTAACAAAAGGGAGCTTGTTAGCTTCCTTGTGATAGCAATAAAGTTACATATTTAAAAAAAATTAATAAATTGTAATAAAAAAATTTAAAAAATGTACATAAAAAAATGTAACAGGACAGGCAATAATTCTAGGGCCATAATTCATGATTAACTTTAAACAGATAACCTGTAAAGGCTTTTAACCACTTGCCAACCATGTAATGTAAATACACGGCCGCAAGGTGGATCAATTGTTCTGGGAGGGTGTACTATAACGTCCTCCCAGAATCGCGCTGGACCCAGCGCATCAGGGATCATGGTAAATGGCAGCTCGCAGCGGCCGTTTACGACGTGATCGCTCCGTCAAATGAGATGTAAACAAGCCATATCCAGCTTGTCTCTCCCCTCTCCAGTGCAGTGTTTGAGGAGAGGGGGGGGGGGGCGGGGGAGATAAGAAGCAGCGGTGCTGTGGGCAGGATCTGAAGTGTCCACAAGCACTGCTATGTGCCAGTCTGCACCACCCAGCCATACATCCAGCCTCATCCATGCTCACCATCCAGCCTCATCTGTGCTCACCATCCAGCCTCATCTGTGCTCACCCATCGATCTGTGTTCACCCATCCAGCCGTGCTCACCCATGCATCCGTGTTCACCCATTCAGCCTCATCCGTGCTCACCCATGCATCCATGCTCCACCATCCATCTGTGCTCACCCATGCATGCATGCTAACCCATGCATCCGTGCTCAGCCATCCATCTGTGGTCACCCATGCATCCATGCTCAGCCATGCATCCGTGCTCCGCCATCCATCTGTGCTCACCCATGCATGCATGCTCCGCCATCCATCCATGCTCACCCATCCCCATCCGTGCTCATAT
>BLSH010488406.1:33604-51336 GCA_018402905.1 Glandirana rugosa | reverse complement strand
GCAGTGTTTGAGGAGAGGGGGGGGGGGGGAGATAAGAAGCAGCGGTGCTGTGGGCAGGATCTGAAGTGTCCACAAGCACTGCTATGTGCCAGTCTGCACCACCCAGCCATACATCCAGCCTCATCCATGCTCACCATCCAGCCTCATCTGTGCTCACCATCCAGCCTCATCTGTGCTCACCCATCGATCTGTGTTCACCCATCCAGCCGTGCTCACCCATGCATCCGTGTTCACCCATTCAGCCTCATCCGTGCTCACCCATGCATCCATGCTCCACCATCCATCTGTGCTCACCCATGCATGCATGCTAACCCATGCATCCGTGCTCAGCCATCCATCTGTGGTCACCCATGCATCCATGCTCAGCCATGCATCCGTGCTCCGCCATCCATCTGTGCTCACCCATGCATGCATGCTCCGCCATCCATCCATGCTCACCCATCCCCATCCGTGCTCATATATTCCACATTAGTTCTCATCCGTGACACATACATGCGACTACAGTGCCTCACAATAGTGTAATAGGTAGTCAAATTAGATTTGAATTTTATGCCCCTAGAACGCCTGACAGTGCTCCCTGCATGTTGGGCCTCTGTATGTTGTCAGGATGTGTAATAGTGTCACACGTGGTATCGCCATACTCGGAAAGGAGTAGCAGAATATATTTTGGGGTGTAATTTTTGCTAGGTTTATGCTGTGTGTTAGAAATATTGTATAAATGGACAACTTGGTGTAAAAAAAAAAATGCGTTTTTATTTTCTTTGCACATTTTCCAAAAACTTGTTCAAAAGACTCATTATGCCTCCTAGAATATACGTTGGGGTGCTTAATTTCCAAAATGGGATCTTCTTTGGGCGTTTCCATTGTCCTGGTGCTCCAGAACCTTCAAAATTGCAAGAGGTAGTCAGGAAATTATATGTGTAACTTATGTCCCTAGAACGCCTGATGGTGCTCCCTGCATGGTGGGCCTCTGTATGTGGCCAGGCTGTGGAAAAGTCTCACATATGAGGTATCGTCATACTCAGGAGAAAAGTAGAATGTGTTTTGGGGTGTCATTTGTGGTATACATTTGCTGGGTGTGAGAAATAATCTGCTAATATGACAATTTTGTGAAAAAAAAAACAGAAAAAAAATCTTCAGCTTGCAAAGAATTGTGGGAAAAAATTACAACTTCAAGAAACTTGCCATGCCTCTTACTAAATACTTTGGACTGTCTACTTTCCAAAAGGGGTAATTTGGAGGGTATTTGTACTTTCTTGGCTTGTTAGAGTCTCAAGAAATTAGATAGGCCGTTAGTACATCAGGTGTGATCAATATTCAGTGATTGGCACCATAGATTGTAGATTCTAACTTTCACAAAGACCAAATAATATACACTTATTTGGGTTATTTTTTACCAAAGATATGTAGCAGTATACATTTTGGCCAAAATTTATGAAATTTTATAACAGAAACAAAGAAAAATGCATTTTTTAAAAAAAAAAATGTTGGTCTTTTTCCATTTACAGCGCAAAAAATAAAAACCCCAATGGTGATTAAATTTAAAAACCCCAATGGGGACAAAAATTTCATAAGGGTACATTGTAGTATGACTAATTGTCATTCAAAATGTGAGAGCACTGAAAGCTGAAAATTGGTCTGGTTAGGAAGGGGGTTTAAGTGCCCAGTGGTCACATGGTTAAATAATCACTAATGGACAATTTCAGGTACTACAGTTTGTCACGATTTCACAGCATGAGCAATTTTTTTTTTAATAGTCTTTATTTTGACATTTTCACAAACTTTGAGCTTACAAAAAAACATAAGAAAAGAAAGCGTCAAATTGCCAATAGGGCATAGCTTACAGACTTGAAGTTAGCAATCAGGGTGTCTTGGTACAACCTATAACATACTTGTTATAATATGCAGTCATATACCCACATATTACCAAACTAGGGTCATTATTCCAGTAACAAAACTTATTTATGAGGGCCAGGATGGGCCAGGGTGATTGAGGGCACAGGTAAGGGAAAAGGGGGAGGGGGAGCAGGTCAGTCTCAAGGAGAGAAGGGAATAAAATAAATTGAATACATAACAAAACCAAAACCTCAGAGAAAAAACAAACATGACCACCAGCACTATATCTGAAAAAAGGAGTGATAAGTCCAGAAATATTCCATGGATTCGGGCAAGTCTATAATGATGCATGGGGCCTGAGGCTGTGGGTTCTGTGAGGCACGTGTATCCAAGTGGCCCAGATACTGTAGAACTTTTCCTAGCGGTCCTTATGCTTTGCCATCCAGCCATAATGGTATTTACCAAGCGGATCCAGTCAGCTCACCTAGGAACACAAGCTGTTTTCCAGTGAACAGGGATCAGTCAATCTGGCAGCAGTCAGTAGATACATTAAGACCGACTTACGGTAGTGGCTGAGAGGAATGTATGGCACATGAATCAGAAACTCCAAGGGAGCGTCAGGCATCTCAATATCTAAAATCACTTTGATCTGGGCCTTGATATCCAGCCAGCACAGCTGGAGCACCGGGCACTCCCACCAAATATGTAGATATGCCCACATCCCCTCCAGCAGGCACCAGTGATTGTTGGAAATATCCTAGACAAGTTGACAGGTACTCTATACCAACGGGTCAATAGTTTGAAGCAATTTTCCTGCATCTTTGCATCCACAGAACTCACATGGGTAAGGCTGTACAGGTAGTCCAGTTGAACCTCTGTGAATGTATGCTGCAAGTTTCTCTCCCATTCTCTTATACAGGCCAGTTTACCCCGGGGTCCTGCCGATTGCAACATCTCATATAGGACTGAGATGGAGTGGGAAATTGAGGCAGCTGACATGCATATCTTCTTAAATGAAGACAGGGAGGACGGGGGTTAATGGCTTGAGGAAGGCTGCGGACAAAATGATGTAACTGTCTGTAGTGTCAGTCATCCAGTGGGAAGCGGCCAAATTGGTCACAAAGCCAGTCCAAGGAGACCAGACCCTGGTCCTGTATGAACCTACCACAGCACACCTCTCCGTCCCTTGACCAAGTGCAAAAATAAGAGAGGTGTTCCCCAGGAGCGAACCAGGGAAAGCCCCTAATGGAGCAAGGGGAGATACTGGAGGAGACAATTACCCCTGAGCATTAAGAGCATCCCATATTTTAAGCGCATGGGCAGTAGTAGGGGACACAGAATATGAAAGACCCTGGTATTCTCTGGAGAACCAGGGGGAATGAGATAGATTGCGAAAATTTCTCCAAAGGCACCCACAATTTAGTGTGGACAGTATGGTGCCAGTCCAATATCTGCTGCAGGGCTATTGCTTCATAATATCTGCAGAGGGATGGCGTTGCAGGGTGCAGAGGGCCACCTGTGGGCTCCGCCCATGCCAGATAAATATTAAAAACAGGCTATTGTTGGCTGAGAAGGACTTGGACAAAGATATAGGCACCATCTGTAGGAAGAAAAGAATCTGCGGCAACATAATCATTTTCAATATACTGACTCGGCCCAGGTAGTACGGTCCCATTTTAGCAAATCCGACCTGATCGTGGAGAGTAGGGGGAACATAGTTACTAGTATATAATTGGGGGAATTGGGCTGGAAGATGAATTCTCAGGTATTTCAGAGAATAGCGACACCAAGTGAAGGAAAAGGAGGCCTGCAACTGGTTACTCATTTCAGGGGGGATGGTAAGGGGGAGTAGCTCCGATTTGCTATAGTTGATTTTAAAATTGAAAAGCAAATGGAACCTCTGTAGCTCTGCCATAATGTTGGGAAGGGAAATTAGCGGCTCTGCCACATAAAAAAGGACGTCGTCAGGATATGCCGAGAGTTTGTGGTCCATAGTCCCTACTCTAAGACCATTAATGCTGGGATTCATGCAAATTACGTTTAACAATGGCTCGAGAGTAAGGGCAAACAAAAGTGGGGACAGGGGGCAACCCCTGCCTCGTCCCATTCCGAATGGGAAATGAGCTAGAAAGGGTTCCATTCACCTTAACCCGAGCCTCTGGAAGGCTATACAAAGCCCCTATCCATTTAAGCATTTTATGACCGTGGCCCAGTCTCTCCAGTACTGCGTGCATGTACATCCAGTCCACACTATCAAAACGCCTTCTCAGCATTGGTAGATAGTAGAAGGCAGGGTGGACTGGACTCCTGTGAATTCACACAATGGAGCAACTGAATTGCCCTGTTGGAGTTATCTCTCGCCTCTCTCCCTGCTATAAATCCCATTTGATCAGGATGTACTACTGTTGGCAGAATGAGTTTCAATCTATTGGCCAAGACCCACGCCAGTATTTTAATATCGGTGTTCACTAGTGAGATCGGCCTATACAGTGCCTTGCGAAAGTATTCGGCCCCCTTTGAACTTTGCGACCTTTTGCCACATTTCAGGCTTCAAACAAAGATATAAAACTGTAATTTTTCATGAAGAATCAACAAGGGGGACACAATCATGAAGTGGAACGAAATTTATTGGATATTTCAAACTTTTTTAACAAATAAAAAACTGAAAAATTGGGTGTGCAAAATTATTCAGCCCCCTTAAGTTAATACTTTGTAGCGCCACCTTTTGCTGCGATTACAGCTTTAAGTCGCTTGGGGTATGTCTCTATCAGTTTTGCACATTGAGAGAGTGAAATTTTTGCCCATTCCTCCTTGCAAAACAGCTCGAGCTCAGTGAGGTTGGATGGAGAGCGTCTGTGAACAGCAGTTTTCAGTTCTTTCCACAGATTCTCAATTGGATTCAGGTCTGGACTTTGACTTGGCCATTCTAACACCTGGATATGTTTATTTGTGAACCATTCCATTGTAGATTTTGCTTTATGTTTTGGATCATTGTCTTGTTGGAAGACAAATCTCCGTCCCAGTCTCAGGTCTTTTGCAGACTCCAGCAGGTTTCCTTCCAGAATGGACCTGTATTTGGCTCCATCCATCATCCCATCAATTTTAACCATCTTCCCGGTCCCTGCTGAAGAAAAGCAGGCCCAAACCATGTTTGACAGTGGGGATGGTGTGTTCAGGGTGATGAGCTGTGTTGCTTTTACACCAAACATAACGTTTTGCATTGTTGCCAAAAAGTTCGATTTTGGTTTCATCTGACCAGAGCACCTTCTTCCACATGTTTGGTGTGTCTCCCAGGTGGCTTGTGGCAAACTTTAAACAACACTTTTTATGGATATCTTTAATGGCTTTCTTCTTGCCACTCTTCCATAAAGGCCAGATTTGTGCAGTATACGACTGATTGTTGTCCTATGGACAGAGTCTCCCACCTCAGCTGTAGATCTCTGCAGTTCATCATGGGCCTCTTGGCTGCATCTCTGATCAGTCTTCTCCTTGTATGAGCTGAAAGTTTAGAGGGATGGCCAGGTCTTGGTAGATTTGCAGTGGTCTGATACTCCTTCCATCTCAATATTATCGCTTGCACAGTGCTCCTTGGGATGTTTAAAGCTTGGGAAATCTTTTTGTATCCAAACTTCTCCACAACAGTATCTCGGACCTGCCTGGTGTGTTCCTTGTTCTTCATGATGCTCTCTGCGCTTTAAACGGACCTCTGAGACTATCACAGTGCAGGTGCATTTATACGGAGACTTGATTACACACAGGTGGATTCTATTTATCATCATTAGTCATTGAGGTCAACATTGGATCATTCAGAGATCCTCACTGAACTTCTGGAGAGAGTTTGTTGCACTGAAAGTAAAGGGGCTAAATAATTTTGCACGCCCAATTTTTCAGTTTTTTATTTGTTAAAAAAGTTTGAAATATCCAATAAATTTCGTTCCACTTCATGATTGTGTCCCACTTGTTGTTGATTCTTCACAAAAAATTACAGTTTTAGATCTTTATGTTTGAAGCCTGAAATGTGGCAAAAGGTCGCAAAGTTCAAAGGGGGCCGAATACTTTCGCAAGGCACTGTAGCTACGTGGGACTGTAAGGTCCATTCCCTCCTTAGGGAGGACTGTTATGTGGGCCAACAGTGCCTCTTTAGGAATAATTGTTCCAGAGGCCAAGGCATTAAAATAGTCACACATGGGGTTAGAGAGTGTAGGGAGAAATTTACAATAATAGGCACTTGTAAATCCATCGGTTCCTGGGCTTTTGGCAGGTCCTTGATAACCGACACTATCTCCATTAGTGTGATGGGTGTTTCTAATTGCTCTCTCGTCTGTGTGGCAAGCTGGGGGAACTGCGCCTCATCTAGATATTTTGAAAGGAGCTCCGCTTTCTGGGCGGGCGTTGAACCAGGAAGGGTATCATGGAGTTGGTAAAGTTGAGCATAATATTTGCAAAAAACGTCCACTATCTTAGAGGGAAAAACAGTCGTGGGGCCCGGAGTGGTGTGAAGTTTTTGAACATAACCGGACGTGCGCTCCCGTCGCAGAACCCTGGCCAGGAGACTCCTGCATTTGTGCCAGAACTCTAGAAAATTTATGGGATATATGCCACAGCCGGGCCTGAATTCAGGACTCTAGTAGATTAGAAAGTTCATCCCTAAGGGATTGGAGTTCCGTTGCCAGCGCCAAGGTCATGAAGCGCTTATGTCTGAGCTCTGCTGCCCGAAGTTTGGTTAGTAAGGACTGCAGTTCCCCCTGGTGTATTTTTTTTAGCCTGGAGCCCTGGGAGATCAATTCCCCCTAACTACCACCTTGTGCCCTTCACATACCGCTGACATCCCTGTTTCTTCCGGTGGGTTTTCAGCAAAATATAGGGAAATTGTGTTGGAGACCCGTTACTGGAAGCCTGTGCTAGCATTTCTCCTGCGGTGTTGCTATCAGTATGTGAAGAGTGGGAGAAGAGGGTTGCATTGACAATCCAACACAATGGGCAGCACATTGAACACATTTTATAAGTGGTCAGAGACTTGTAAATAACTCATGAAAGAATAAAGTTACGTTAAAACCAAGCACACCATTGTTTTTTTTGTGGAATTCCCAATAAGTTTGATGTGTCACATGACCCTCTTCCTATTGAAAAAACAAAAGTTGGATTCAAAATGGCCGACTTTAAAATGGCCACCATGGTCATCACCCATCTTGAAAAGTTTCCCCCCCTCACATATACTAATGTGCCACAAACAGGAAGTTAATATCACCAACCATTCCCATTTTATTAAGGTGTATCCATATAAATGGCCCACCCTGTATATCGCTATATATAATATATAATATATGTGTATATATGCATATATAATGTGTGTGTGTGTGTATATATATATATATATATATATATATATATATATATATATATATATATATATACACACACATATATAGTGTAGGGAGACTAATTATTTTATTAACGAGGTGGGCGGTCTCCTCTGGGAATGTCCATTACTGAGCACTGATAATTTATTACTGCTTAATAAACTGACATCTCTGTGTTTCAGTGAATGTCTGGTACCGTAATCTCGTTAGGTCTCATGAGATTCCAGTAACAGGGGGCGTTCTCCACCGTTTGTAGATCGCTTCACTTCACAAAAGGTGAAGTGATCTACATGGGTTCATAAACTGGCACTCAGAGGAGAACAATCTCCACTGTGAATGCTGGAGAATGTAGCAGTGGATTTTTTCCACTGCTTCATAAACGGACACCCAAGCCCAAGAACTGAGTGATAATGTGACTGCTGATCACTCAGTTCCTGGGTCTGCTCTGAACATATAGCAGTGACTGTCAGTTTCTGCTCTACCCCTCCAGCACTCACTGGAGCTCCAGGCAAAAGAGGGGGTGGGAGCAGCTGGGTCAGCGAGCTGTTAGTTGAGCCAGCTATCGGTCAAGAATCTGGGTGGATCCTGAATTGTCAGGAACTTTCCAGAGTCTGTAGCAGTTCTGTGACATCAGCCGACAGCGTGTAAATAAATAAAAAAAATTGTGTCAAAAAGAATAATTTATACACAACCGCTCTTTTAAGAGGTTTGTATTTTAACAGCTTCAATACAGGACACTTTTACCCCCCTTCCTGCCCAGGCCAATTTTCTGCTTTCACGCTGTCACACTTTGAATGACAATTGCGCGGTCATGATACACTGAAATTTTTTTCACACAAATAGAGCTTTCTTTTGGTGGCATTTAATCACCTCTGTTTTTTATTTTTTGCTAAAAAACAAAAAGAGAGAGAAAAATTATATATAAAAAATACAAAAAAAAAAAAACATTTTCTGTCAGAAAATTTTGTAAATAAGTACGGTTTCTCCTTCACTGATGTGTGCTGATAGGCTGCACTGATGGGCATTGATGAGGCCGTAATATGCAGCACTGATGGGTAGCACTGATGAACACCAAAAGGCAGCACTGACTGCAATTTCTGATGGGCACAAATTAGCATCACCGATGGCCATTGTTGGGGCAAAAACAGATAATCAGGGCACTAATGATTAGTGCCCTGATTATCTGTACAGATCTCCCCTGTGAGGAGATGAAGCTGATCGTCTCTCCTCACACTGTCAGTGTGAGGCAAGGAGAGCCGATAAACAGCACTTCCGTGTTTACATGTGATTGGCTGTGATTGGGTAAAGAGCCACGTCATTGACTTTTAACCGAGATCAGGGTTGATCAGGTCCCGGGGGACACAGCGTGCCCATGATTGCTGCACCTCCAGTGGGCGTGAAACTGCGGTGAAACTGGGGCAACAGCATAGGACGTTATCTCAGAGTGAGAGGGAGGTAGTTAAAGCCAAATCCACTTAAATCTTATATTTAAGTTTCAATATTCCTAATGATTTTAACAATTGACAATTGCATAGCTTATGCAAGGGCAGTGGTTCAATGCATAGAAAAGAGCATACAGAAACAACACTCAACATGTTAATGGTAAGAAACAGCAACTGAGTGTCTAGGGCCAATATGCAGAGCCACTTAATGATCACATTCAGCAGAGTTCTTCAGCATGGGTGGCTACACTGAACAAAATGGTAGGAGAGAAAGGTTGAGGAGGAAAAAAAAAAGAGGAGAGAAGAGAAGGAAAGGAAAGGGAACATTTTGGTGGAGGAAAATACTGTTAGATAATGAGTTTATGTGAAATCTCCACAAATAGCTGTAAATAATATTGTAATTATAAAGATATTTTAGTTAGATGGGAATATATTTAACCACTTCAGCCCCGGAAGGATTTCCCACTTTAGGACCAGAGCACTTTTTGCGATTCGGCACTGCGTCGCTTTAACTGACAATTGCGCGGTCGTGCGACTTTGTACCCAATCGAAATTCGCACCCTTTTTCCCCCATAAATAGAGCTTTCTTTTGGTGGTATTTGATCCCCTCTGCGTCGTTTCTGATATAAACAAAAGAAGATCGACAATTTTGCAAAAAACCCAAATATCTTACTTTTTTCTAAAATACAAATCCCAAAAAAAAAATATATAAAAAACATTTTTTTCCCATTGGTTTTGGGCGATTTATATTCTTCCTTATATTTTTGGTAAAAAAAAAAATCGCAATCGGCGTTTATTGATTGGTTTGCGCAAAAGTTGCAGCGTTTACGAATGATTATTAATTTCTGGGGTTTTTATTTATTTTTTATTTTTTACTAGTAATGGCAGCAATCTGTGATTTTTAGCGGTACTGCAATATTGTGGCGGACCATTTTGACACTTTTTTGGGACCATTGGCATTTATACAGCGATCAGTGCTATAAAAATGCACTGATTACTGTGTAAATGCCATTGGCAGTGAAGCGATTAACCTGGAGGGGGCGCTCTAAGGGTTAACTGTGTTCCCTGGGCGTGTTCTAACTGTGTGTGAGCTGCAGTGGCTGGGGGAAGGGGTGATCACAGCTTCCATATACAGGAAAGCCTGTGATCATTGCCCTTCCCCCTCTAACAGAACGGAGATCCGTGTTTACTTACACGGACCTCCGTTCTTTCAGTGCGGGGGAGCCATCATGGGTAGCTGGCGGTGATTGAGTCTGCCCTGCCCGCTCCCTGGCTCCCCCCGAACACAGTGAGCGCGCTTCCAGCGGCGCGCGCGCTCACAATGCTAGTTATGACGGCGTTTCGCGATAACGAGCCACCTTACCGCCGTCACGCTGCGGCGGGCGGTCGGCAAGTGGTTAAATCACTGAGTACATTTGAACAGTAAACCAGTCTTAGCTTCTCAGTTGTTGGTACTGTAAACATTTTTCTACTTCAAATGTCTGGCCATTGCACCTCATACATGTCCTGTAAACGTCTGCCTTCTTTGAATTCTGCAAACAGGTGATGGCCAATATATATTTACTAGGTACAGTAACCAATTAGGGAGCATTATATTCGCCACAGTACTGTACAAAAAAGAGGGGATATAATGCTTTTTCACCAAGCTGTGTTGCTCTTTGTGCTGGGACACACAGCAGTAAGCATGACCAGACCTGAAGTTGAGAGGTAAACTAACTCGATACTTGTACACTGTATTGTAAATATGGTTTTGTGTGCAATTTGTAAATATAATTTAACCACTTGCCGACCGCCGTCTAACGGTGGCAAAGTGGCACGATATCGCAAACCGCCGTCATATGACGGCGGCTGCCATATCTCTCACTGTGAGCGCGTGCGAGCCGCCGGAGGCGTGCTCATAGTGTTCGGGGGGGGGGCCAGGGAGCGGGTAGGGCGGACTCAATCGCCGCCATCTACCCGCGATGCCCCCCCCCCCCGCAGTGAAAGAACGGAGGTACGTGTAAGTAAACACGGATCTCTGTTCTGTTAGAGGGGGAAGGGCGGTGGATCACAGGCTTCCTGTATATGGAAGCCGTGATCACCTCATTCCCCCAGCCAGGGCAGCCCACACACAGTTAGAACACGCCCAGGGAACACAGTTAACCCTTAGAGCACCCCCTGCAGGTTAACCCCTTCACTGCCAATGGCATTTACACAGTAATCAGTGCATTTTTATAGCACTGATCGCAGTATAAATGCCAATGGTCCCAAAAAAGTGTCAAAATGGTCCGACATGTCCGCTGCAATATCGCAGTACCGCTAAAAATCGCAGATCGCCGCCATTACTAGTAAAAAATTTAAAAAAAATAAAAACCCCAGAAATTAATTCTCACCATTCGTAAACGCGGCAACGTTTGCGCAAACCAATCAATAAACGCCGATTGAGATTTTTTTTTACCAAAAATATGAGGAAGAATATAAATCGGCCAAAATCGATGGAAAAAAATGTTTTTTTTAGATTTTTTTTTGGATTTGTATTTTAGCAAAAAGTAAGAAATTTGGGTTTTTTTTGCAAAGTTATCGCTCTTTTGTTTATAGTGGCGATCAGAAATGACGCAGAGGTGATCAAATACCACCAAAAGAAAGCTCTATTTGTGGGAAAAAAAGGATGCAAATTCCGTTTGGGTACAACCTCGCACGACCACGCAATTGTCAGTTTAAGCGACGCAGTGCCGAATCGCAAAAAGCGCTCTGGTCCTAAAGTGTGAAATCCTTCCGGGGCTGAAGTAGTTAAGCCAGGGGACTTGTACGGTACATTATGTTGTAAATACTGTTTAGTGTATAATTTGTATATATTATGTAACCCTATCAATAAATGTGTATTGCGGATGGAACTCCCTCTTGTGTAAGAACTCTCAGATCTTGCTGTGTATATGTAAATATGCCTACTATGATTGCAGTGTATGCACATATACACGTAACCTAGTTAACAAATACCACTAAGTGAGAAGTGAAAGAAGGGAAAACCAGGGGAGGGGTAAGAAAAGGAGAGAAGCAACTCAAGGTAAACACTCTATTGGTTCAGGTCCAAGACAGAGATAAATAGAATGAAGGCTAGAGAAATTCAGGGATGGAGAGGCATACGTAAGCCACGATTCCCAGATTTTCAAAAGCCTAGGCTGAGAATATTGAGATCTTCTCATTGACAAGATATAGCAATCATGCAACTCTTTGACCTTCACTTAAATTTTTTATTTCAGTTTTGGGTAGATATTGGTGAACTCATGACTGCGTATTGCATCTCATTAAAAATGTAATTTTATAGCACTGTTTTTTTAAATAGTAGTATATCTAAAGGTACAGAAAATAGTAAAATATGTAAACCGCACTAGTGATGTAAGCATATCAAAATCAAATGAAAAATGGGAAAGCAGCAAACATACCATGCGATATCTACATAGTAAATGGATAATAACACAAATGTATTGCGCTGACCTTGAAATCAAAAAATATACGGATACAAAATAAAAGGAAATAGTGCATAGTACTAGAAATGATAATCCATTGAATAAAAGTCCCAATGTGACAGATATGTGAATAAACAGTCGAGAAATGGGAAGTGATAAAAACTCAAAGGTCAAATGATGATAGTGTCCTGAAGGAAAGTTGTGAAATCCACCACCCTGTAATTATCAGGAAGGCTCACCAAACATCCATTACCTCCTTATCATAGGAAGGTCAGGAAACACCCATGCCCCTACGGGCTGATGGACATCTCTCCAGTGGGTAACCTATTTCTGGGATAATGCCGTTGCACACCTCGGGTACCTCAATATACTCCCAATCAGGGGATTATATGGTCATGCCTCCTCTGCTGCCACTTCCAGTAATAGCAATCGTAGAGCAGAGACATTGCTGGAAGTCTCCTCCCTCTCTGTATTACTTGGATTCCCTGTGGATTTTAAATGCTTAAAAATATGTTTTATCGATTTAAAATAAATACTACACTATCAAACCACTCTTGGGCTCCTTGTGGTGAGCTCTTTTCCATGTAGGATAAGTCACTCAGCCATACCCAGTCGATATAGGGGAACCCAGTGTGGGGATCAAGGCGGAGGCTCTGTGAGAAGGCCAAGCTATAACAGACTGCTTTTATTGAGGCTACATTCACACCTGAGCGCATTGTTTTCAGGCGTTTTTGCAACATTTTTGCACAGGCGTTTTGAGGTCCAAAGGTCAAAAAAAAGCAGTAAAACGCCTGTAATCTGAATAAAAGGAAGCCGACCGAGATGGGGACAAAGCACCTTGTCCCCATGTTGATGGGGACAAGAGCCTCTTCACCACAACCCTGGGCTGTGGTTGTGGGGGTCTGTGGGGGGGGGCTTATCGGAATCTGGAAGTTCCCTTTAATAAGGGGGCCCCCAGATCCCGCCCCCCCCCCATGTGAATAAGTATTGGGTACATCGTACCCCTACTACTTCACCAAAAGTGTCAAAAAAGAAAAAACACAGGGGACAAGTCCTTTATTAAAAAATAAAAATAGGTGTCCCCCGTTGTACTCCATCGTCAATCACAGCGCGCGATGGACGCGGAAAAAAAACTAAACAAATAGCTCCCCATGGGAGGGCTCCCACCAACTGAGCTCTTTTTGCTTTGACGTTTTATTTATAGTGAAGGGCGGGGCCACCCAGTGATGTCAGAAGGGGGCGTGGTCACCCTATATCACCCCTGCACTATAAATAAAACATCAACAAAAAGCCAGCACAGACGGTGGCAGCCCTCCCATTGAGGAGCTGTGCATGCCGTCTAAGGCAATGCATTATGGGGAGCTCCGCAGCGGCGAAGTCGCTGCAAACGCCCCATTATGTTCTCAATTAGACGAATGGAAGACTCGAACAGCGGGCCCATCCTTATATGCAGCCTTTTTTATACTTCTACTGTATGTGAACACTATCGTATGATATATGAATTACTTAGATGTGGAGATCACTATATGAACAGTTTTGAGCATTATTGTACAATACATGAATTGCTGTATTTTATGTATTTTTGCATCACTTACTAAAATTTTGTTTACTTAAAGTGGAAGTGAACTTCCATCGATTGTTTGTACCTATAGGTAAGCCTGTAATAAGGCTTAAGCTGGATACACACTATACAACTTTTGTTGTTAGATTTCCTTTAGATTTACTTTCAACTATGTAGTGCAAGGGCCTGCCTGATTGCATACAAATTGAAAGTGTTTAGGTTTGATCTCATATTATATGGTTTTGGTAAATCTAAAGGGGAAAAAAAAAAAAAAAAAAAAACCCCAAAAAAAAATTGTATAGCATGTATCCAGCTTTACCTATAGGTACTGTAAATATCTCCTAAACTTACACTGTTTAGGAGATACTTACTGTATATGCGGCTGATGACGTTATTGGCACATGTGCTCTGAAGGAACATGCTGTTTCTTCAGGGCCCTGTGCCATGACCGGTGGCTCCCGCACGCAACTCCGGCCAGTCACACAGCTGGAGTCCATGGACCCGGAAGGAAGATGGGTGAAGATGGATGCGGCCTCCAGCGGTGACGACGAGAGCTTCGTTTGCAGGTAAGTTTCACATAATGTGCTAGTATGCAATGCACATTATGCCTTTACTTTGCAAGTCAGAAAAAAAAGCAGCGCTTTACTTCATCTTTAAATACTTGCCGACCAGCCGCTGTCGTTTAAGGTCAGCTCTCCTGCGCAAATCACCGTAGCTGTACGGCAGCGCTTTAGGAGACTGCAGGGGGGCAGGCGCGCCCGCTGAACATCTCTGGTGCCGATGCGCGTGGCCAGCGGGCACGATGTCCGCCGTCTACCTGCAATCGCTCTTCACACAGCCAGAACGGGGAGCAGCTTTCGCTTTCCACCCCCAGTCACTACACTCCCCCCACAGTTAGAATCACCTACCTAGGAAACACTTTATATATTACATTTATAAAGTAATCAGTGGCTATTTTTAGCTCTGATCGCTATATACATGTCAGTGGTCCCAAAAAAGTGTCCGATCTTTTCGCCGCAATATCGCAGTCCCGCTATAAATCGCAGATCACCACCATTACTAGGAAAAAAAATAATAAAAATGCCATAAATCTATTCACATAGTTTGTAAAAGCTTTAACCACTTGCCGACGGCTGATCGGCATTTGACGGCGACAAAGTGGCTCTGTAATGCGAATCACCGTCATACGACGGTGGCCGCGATCATGAGCCGGGTTGCGCGGCTCGTGACAGGGCCTTTCAATCTACAGGGCCAGGCCAATGATTTTTGGCCTGGCTCTGTAGATCGCCCCTGCCAATGAAATGTTCCTCTGCCTCTGTAAATGTAAACAGAGGCAGAGGAAGTTAACTCCTCTTCCTCCCTGAAGCCCTTTTCGGTTTCAGCGAGGAAGAAGAAGCATCAGAAAAGTGAGTTGCACAATCACCACACTGACACCAGGTCACATAGGCACATTTAACCCCTTGATCACCCCCTGATCGCCCCCCAGTTAACCCTTTCACTCCCTGTCACCCCCTGTCACAGTATCACTTAGTGCAGCGATCTGATTTTTAGCGATTGCTGTACTTGTGACCCTTGTGACGCTAAATCAGTGTTAGGTTAGGCCTAGTTAGGTGAAAATACCCCCCTTGCCCCCCCAATAAAGTTTTTAACCCCTTGATTGCCCCCTGCACCTGTGATCACCGTAAAAGTGTCACGGGTGACGCTAGTTAGATAGATCATTTTTTTTTCAATCAGATTACCCGCCGTATATACCTTTTATAGGTTTTAACCCCCGATCACCCGGCGGTGACCCCAGTTAGCTTTTAGTGTGGGTTAAGGTCAGCATAAACGCCAGGCAGGGTCAGTTAGTGAGGTACTCTGACACGCACGCACGCACATTAGGTAGGTGCTAGATATTATTGTGATATCTGATCAGATCAATATCTGCGATCTGATCAGATATATATTAGCGCCCCCACTAGATTAGGGTTCTAAAAAACGCAGTGTTAGCGGGATCAGCCCAGATAACCGCTAGCACCTGCATTTAGCCCCTCCGCCCATCCCAGCCCACCCAAGTGCAGGATCAATAGATCGCTGTCACTTGCAAAACACAACACACATATCTGCAGCCTTCGCAGAGACCAGGCCCGATCCCTGCGAATTCTGACAGTGAATTTGGTAGCGTTTGAAGCAGGCTCTGACAACCAGGTGTGCTTTTTTGCCTGTGAGTCACGCTAGTGTACGTTTCAAATTTAGAAAGCCCAAAATGTCTGGCCGCAAGTACACTAGCGAAGAGGCCTACAATATGCTAAGTTTGACAGATGAGAGCGATGGGGAAGACTCACTGTCAGAATCAGGCTCAGCATATGAACCTGTAGACAGCAGCGGCACCCTGACAGATAGCTCTGACGACAAAGTTGTGGTCCCTGCTAGAGTCAGACGTACCAGACCCCGTTCTGCTGTCACTGATGTGCGTGAACCGCAGGGCTCTCGTATGCAGCAGAGAGCCAGTACTAGTGCTGCTACCCATTCTGGTGACCTGGCGAGCACCAGCGGCCTAGTACATCCTGGACGTAGACACACCAGCACTGCAGTAACACTTGGTGACGTGGCGAGTCCCATAAGTGCAGTACAAGCTGGTGTGGCTAGCACGAGTAATGTCCCGCAGCCACGAAGAAGACAAACACAGGCCCGCAGAGCCCATAGTGCCCTTCCTGATGCGCTTGCAAACCCTGATTGGCAACCCCCACTGATGCAGCGCCTGTACTTCCCCATTCACTGGCCAACCCGGAATCACGGTGAATACAGCTGATTTTACGGCCATTGATTTTTTTTCGCTGTATTTCACGGAAGATCTCTATAGATCTATTGTGGACCAAAGCAATTTATATGCTGGTCAATTCATCGCCATTAATCCCCATTTGTTGCTTGCCAAAGACAGAAACCAATCACGGTTCCAGAATTTAAGACCTTTCTGGGCCTTTCCTTCCTCATGGGCATAACCAAAAGATCTGAATTGCGGTCATATTGGTCCACGCACCCAATTCACCACATGCCCGTGTTCTCTGCTTGCATATCCAGGGCACGGTACGAGCAGATTTTGCGGTTCATGCACTTTAGTGATAATGAACTTAGTCGTTCACGGGGTGACTCTGAATTTGACCGGCTCTACAAAATTCGGCCCCTCATAAACCACTTCAACCAGAAGTTCGCCGCACTTTTTATTCCCAACAAAGTTGTGTACGTGGACGAGTCCCTGGTTAAATTTTCTGGCCGTCTTGCTTTCAAGCAGTTAGTCCCCAGCAAGCGTGCCAGATACGGGGTCAAGTTGTATAAGCTCTGTGACAGGGCCACAGGCTATACAAATAGTTTCATGGTTTATGAGGGCAAAGATAGTCACGTAGAGCCGGAAGGAAATTGTGTGGAGCTTGGTGTCACCCTTATTCGGAAAGGGGTACCACTTATACGTGGACAATTATTACACGAGCGTACCACTGTTTAGTCACTTATTTGATCAACAGATTGGAGCATGTGGCACCGTGCGACCTAATTGCCGGGGCTTCCCCCAATGGCTTGTAGAATCCCGTCTTAGTCGGGGGGAGAGAGCCTGCGCAAAGGGTAATAATTTGCTCGCGGTGAAGTGGGACAATCGGAATGTTTTCGTTCTGACCTCCCTTCACGCAGATACGACAGTGCAAATTTCTACGGCGACTGGTCTTGTGGAGAAACTCCTCTGTGTCCACGAATATAACCTAAATATGGGAGGGGTGGACCTCAATGATCAGTTAATGGCGCCGTACCTAATTGCCCGTAAAGCGAGACGCTGGTACAAAAAAGTGTCTCTATACCTTTTTCAATTGGCTTTGCTGAACGCTCATGTCTTATACAGAGCGTCAGGACTGACAGGATCCTTCCTCAAATTCATGGAAGAGATCGTCACAGCCCTTCTGTATCCAGATGGTGTTGTACCCCCACCGCACAATGTGAATGCAGTTAGCCGGCTGCATGGGAGGCACTTTCCACGCCTCCTCCGTGGTACCCCAGGCCAAAGAGCACCCCAAAAGAGATGTCGTGTCTGCAGATGACGCGGATACAGGCGTGACACCCG
>BLSH010488405.1:168963-194409 GCA_018402905.1 Glandirana rugosa | reverse complement strand
AAAACAGCCCCAAAGCATGATGTTTCCACCCCCATGCTTAACAGTAGGTATGGTGTTCTTTGGATGCAACTCAGCATTCTTTCTCCTCCAAACATGACAAGTTGAGTTTTTTTACCAAAAAGTTCTATTTTTGTTTCATCTGACCATATGACATTCTCCCAATCCTCTTCTGGATCATCCAAATGCTCTCTAGCAAACTTCAGACGTGCCCGAACATGTACTGGCTTAAGCAAGGGGACACGTCTGGCACTGCAGGATTTGAGTCCCTGGCGGCATAGTGGGTTACTGATGGTAGCCTTTGTTACTTTGGTCCCAGCTCTCTGCAGGTCATTCACTAGGTCCCCCCGTGTGGTTCTGGGATTTTTGCTCACCGTTCTTGTGATCATTTTGACCCCATGGGGTGAGATCGTGCGTGGAGCCCCAGATTGAGGGAGATTATCAGTGGTCTTGTATGTCTTCCATTTTCTAATAATTGCTCCCACAGTTGATTTCTTAACACCAAGCTGCTTACCCATTGCAGATTCAGTCTCCCCAGTCTGGTGCAGGTCTACAATTTTGTTTCTGGTGTCCTTGGACAGCTCTTTGGTCTTGGCCATAGTGGAGTTTGGAGTCTGACTGTTTGAGGTTGTGGACAGGTGTCTTTTATACTGATAACAAGTTCAAACAGGTGCCATTAATACAGGTAACGAGTGGAGGACAGAGGAGCCTCTTAAAGTTACAGGTCTGTGAGAGCCAGAAAACTTGCTTTTTTTTTGGTGACCAAATACTTATTTTCCACCTTAATTTGCAAATAAATCGTTTAAAAAATCAGACAATGTGATTTTCTGGATTTTTTTTTCTCATCCTGTCTCTCATAGTTGAAGTGTACCTATAATGAAAATTACAGGCCTCTCTCATCTTTTTAAGTGGGAGAACTTGCACAATTGGTGGCTGACTAAATACTTTTATATACATATACACACACACACACACACACACACACACACAGTTGTATGCAAAAGTTTGGGAACGCGACAATTTCCATGATTGTCATTTATAAATATTTGGGTGTTTGGATCAGCAATTTCATTTTGATCTATCAAATAACTGAAGGACAGTAATATTTCAGTAGTGAGATGAGGTTTACTGGATTAACAGAAAATGTGCAATATGCATCAAAACGAAATTAGACAGGTGCATAAATTTGGGCACCCTTTTCATTTTGTTGATTTGAATACCTGTAACTACTTAGCACTGATTAATTGGAACACACAATTGGTTTGGTGAGCTCATTAAGCCTTGAACTTCATAGACAGGTGCATCCAATCATGAGAAAAGGTATTTAAGGTGGCCAATTGCAAGTTGTTTTCTGATTCTCCTCTGAAGAGTGGCAACATGGGGGCCTCAAAACAATTCTCAAATGGTTTAGGGGGAAGGCTACAAAAAGTTATCGCAGAGATATAAGCTGTCAGTGTCCACTGTGAGGAAATGGAAGACCACAGGCACAGTTCTTGTTAAGGCCAGTAGCGGCAGGCCACATAAAATATTGGAGAGGCAAAGGCGATGGATGGTGAGAACGTTCAAAAACAGCCCACAGACCACCTCCAAAGACCTACAACATCAACATGCTGCAGATGGTGTCACTGTGCATCGTTCAACAATTCAGCGCACTTTGCACAGGTAGAAGCTGTATGGGAGAGTGATGCGAAAGAAGCCTTTTCTGCACACACAGTGACTTGAGGTATGCAAACGCACATTTAGACAATCCAGCTTCATTTTGGAATAAGGTGCTGTGGACTGATGAAACAGAGATTGAGTTATTTGGTCATAACAAGGGGCGTTATGCATGGTGGCAAAAGAACACAGCGTTCCAAGAAAAACACTTGCTACCCACTGTAAAATTTGGTGGAGGTTCCATCATGCTGTGGGGCTGTGTGGCCAGTGCCGGTACTAGGAATCTGGTTAAAGTTGAGGGTCGCATGGGTTCCACTCAATATCAGCAGATTCTTGAGAATAATGTTGAGGAATCAGTCACAAAGTTGAAGTTACGCCAGGACTGGATATTTCAACAAGACAACGACCCAAAACACTGCTTAACCACTTCAGCCCCGGAAGGATTTCCAGCTTTAGGACCGGAGCCCTTTTTGCGATTCGGCGCTGCGTCGTTTAACTGACAATTGCGCGGTCATGCGGCGTTGTACCCAAACGAAATTTGCGTCCTTTTTTTCCCACAAATAGAGCTTTCTTTTGGTGGTATTTGATCACCTCTGCGTCATTTCTGATCGCCGCTATAAACAAAAGAAGAGCGGCAATTTTGCAAAAAAGCCCAAATTTCTTACTTTTTGCTAAAATACAAATAAGAAAAAAAATATATAAAAAAACATTTTTTTTCACCGTTTTTGGCCGATTTATATTCTTCCTCATATTTGCGATAAAAAAAAATCGCAATCGGCGTTTATTGATTGGTTTGCGCAAAAGTGGTTGCGTTTACGGATGATGAGAATTCATTTTTGGGGTTTTTATTTATTTATTTTTTTTTTACTAGTAATGGCGGCGATCTGCGATTTTTAGCGGTACTGCGATATTGGGGCGGACATGTCGGAACGTTTTGACACTTTTTTGGGACCATTGGCATTTATACAGCGATCAGTGCTATAAAAATGCACTGATTACTGTGTAAATGCCATTGGCAGTGAAGGGGTTAACCTGCAGGGGGCGCGCTAAGGGTTAAGTATGTTCCCTGGGCGTGTTCTAACTGTATGGGGGCTTGCCTAGCTGGAGAAGGGAAGTGGTCACTTACACAGACCTCCGCTCCTTCACAATGGGGGGGGCACCGCGGGTAGCCGGCGGCAATCGAAGCCACCGCACCCGCTCCCCCCGAACACAGTGAGCGCGCCCGCCGTCGTATGACGGCGATTTGCGTTACAGAGCCACTTTGTCGCCGTCAATTGCCGATCAGCGGTCGGCAAGCGGTTAAAATCTACTCAGGCATTTATGCAGAGGAACAAGTACAATGTTCTGGAATGGCCATCCCAGTCCCCAGACTTGAATATCATTTAACATCTGTGGGGTGATTTGAAGCGGGCTGCCGTGATGGCGCTCTATTCACAAAGCGAAATGCATTGACTTCATTTCCGGTCCGTCACAGTCGATTACGTCATATCCTGTTGGTGTTGATGAGATGGTGGAACGTTTGTTTGCGCTGTTGCAGTTGAGAGACATTGAGATTCTATGCTGATTTACTAGGTTCGTTATGTAAGTAGTTTCTATTTGCGCAATAAATGCATTTAAATACAGTTTGCACTATGAAGATTTTTTCTCTTTCTGCGTGACTTGGAGTGCTGGTACCCTGAGGATTGTGAGTTTGGACACCAGGCTGATCCTTCAGTTATCATGGCCAAGATTCACCCTCATTAACTTTCAGTTCTGCTGACCTTCTGACTGAAAAGCAGATGGTCTATTTCTTCTGGTGAGTGGGGGCACGAGAGGGTCCTGGCACCTGGCACATTTTCTTGCACAGATTTGTGTGGAGCACTCAAGAGCACTTTAAGCACGCTGGTATCACCAGCAATAGCACATCAGATATTTCAAGGACTTTGCTGCATCCTTAATTTTGTGGATTTGTATGGACATTTATATATTTATTTAGAAATATTTTGTTTTTCTGATTTGATGTTGACCTTTGGTTAGTGTCACATTTGCAGGGGTGGAGCTGTTTTTTTGTTGTTTTCAATTATCATTGAAGCGTGCTGTCCATGCTCGGCAACCATCAAACCTAACTGAACTAGAAATGTTGTGTAAGGAGAAATGGTCCAAAATACAATACTTATTACAGGCTAAAGGAAGCGTCTAGAGGCTGTTAGTTCTGCTAAAGGAGGCTCTACTAAATATTGATGTGATTTTTCTGTTGGGGTGCCCAAATTTATGCACCTAATTTTGTTTTGATGCATATTGTGCATTTTCTGTTAATCCAATAAGCCTCATTTCACTACTGAAATGATACTGTTTCCTTCAGTCATTTGATAGATCAAAATTAAATTGCTGATCCAAACACCCACATATTTATAAATGACAATCATGGAAATTGTAAGGGGTTCCTAAACTTTTGCATACATACATACATACACAGTTGTGCTCATAAGTTTACATACCCTGGCAGAATTTATGATTCCTTGGCCATTTTTCAGATAATATGAATGATAACACAAAAACATTTCTTTCACTCATGGTTAGTGTTTGGCTGAAGCCATTATCAATCAACAGTGTTTACCCTTTTTAAATCATAATGACAACAGAAACTATCCAAATGACCCTGATCAAAAGTTTACTTACCGTGGTGATTTTGGCCTGATAACATGCCCACAAGAGTTGACACAAAGGGTTTGAATGGCTATTAAAGGTAACCATCCTCACCTGTGATCTGTTTGCTTGTAATTAGTGTGTGTATAAAATGTCAATGAGTTTCTGGACTCCTAACAGACCCTTGCATCTTTCAACCAGTGCTGCACTGACGTTTCTGAATTCTGAGTCATGGGGAAAGCAAAAGAATTGTCAAAGGATCTGCGGGAAAAGGTAGTTGAACTGTATAAAACAGGAAAGGAATATAAAAAGATATCCAAGGAATTGAGAATGCAAATTATCAGTGTTCAAACATTTGGAACAACCTAACTGCCGAGTTCCACAGAAAATATTGATTGGATTTGGATTTTTCTTCTGTTCATTTACTTTTACATTTTGTCAATTGAAAAAAAATAAACGATTAACACTTTTAGAGCATTTTCTCACAGTTGCACTTTTGCACAACACTGTGTGTATATAAACACACGCACACACACACTGTTTTTAAACAAATGTAAAGTCCAGAATCAAGCATTGTATGCATGGCTCCGCATACATTCTTGGCATGCATCAGTACTGGGTGAAAATAAATCCCATGTGAGAGTTACATTATCCTAGATCAGCCAATCAAGATGTGGGAAGATGCAGAACTCAGAAGACTGGATGAAGCGGTCAGAGCTGGTAAGGGAGCTCACATACAGTGCACTGCTGAAGGAAGGCAAGCGTATAGGTGGATTTTCGATACGCTTTAAAAGCAGAACTTCACTCTCTCAGTCAACACTGACCATTTTCAATCCTTATGCTGCTAGCATTGGTAAACAGATAGGAAAGTAGATCATATTTTCTTGTTTCACTTTTTTTTTTTTTTTACATTTCTTCAGCTACTTCCAGGCCTAGGCAAATGAGAAAGTGCTGCTCCCCTTGTTTTATTGTGTATCATTGTGCAGGTGGTAAACAAGTGATGTCATACATCCCAGGAGTCTTCAGGATGGGGAAGAGAGGGTTTTTTTTTTTTTTTAGCTAAGCACATCCTCCTACCTGTATGCTTGAGCTAAGGGCAGATGGATTCCAGGAAGTAAATGCTACATGAATCATCTGCCCTTACTCAAGATGACCATGGTCAGAAATGCTAGGCGGTGTTTTAAATGTGATTTCTTGGAAAAATAAAGCATGGAGACATGGGTGGATGGGCGAGTTTGCTTTGAATAATAAAATTAATTAAACAGTGTTTTTGATTTGTGGTGCTCAGAAGCATTAAAGTTCCACTTTAAGATAATAAAAAGTATGTTTAAGATAAGTACATTTAACCTTCTCAAGCACATTAAGGAACAGATACTGTTACAAAGGGAAAAACACATACTGAGCTCATAGGTTTGTGTTAACATGTCCTTCTCATATATTATATCGATAGGAAAGGATGCCGATTTCAAATCTTCTTCATCCTCATCATCCTCGTCATCTTTTTTTCTTTTATATTCCTTAATCAGTTTAATACATCGGACCATTATGTCGGTACCTACGTCAGATAATAAAAAAAAATACGTCAAGTATAGAAAAAAAAACAAAAAACGGACTTAGGGCTATTTCACACTACATGCAGTCCAGTGCATTTGCTTTTCTGCATCAAACACATGGAAAATAGGTTATATGGTTTTCAAAGGCATAGTTTACAGTGCTTGCAATTCCAGTGCGTTCCAGTTCCAGAAAAAAAAGTAGAACATGCTGCATTTTTCCTGCACTGGAATGTTCTAAAACGCATTAAAAACGCACTGGAACGTACTGGCACACATGTCCTTATTTAAGGTTAAGAAAAAAAGGAGGGGGAAAATGCACTGGACTGCATCAAAATAATACTGGAAAACACCAAAAACTTGCATGCAGAAAAGCATCTGGAACGCATCCGGACTGTGTTTCTATGGTGTGAACTAGCCCTTACTGCAATTCTCCCCACCCACCCCCCCCCGGGACACTTTCCTATAACGCTAACTCGCATGGCTGCTAAGCCCCCACAGCATGGTCAGTTTACGTGCCTCCATTTTCCGCAGCTCTCCTCTGTCCCCCTCTCCTTTCGCCCCACCACTTCCTGCCTGTCAGCACCTGCATCTGTGAGAAATCTCCACCCTCCCCTCCTTTCTGCCGCTATTTGTTATAAAGTAAATATTAAACTGTCACTGCCAGCCCCGCTTTTATGTAGCCATAACAGACTCTAAATATTTATGCAAAATGGAGCCTCTAAATACAGTTTTTCAGAGCTCTTCAGGCCAGTCACGTGACTCCCAGCCGCACCTCCTCCCCCATCTAAGGGCTACAGCGGGAGGGGCCAAGCAGCCAGCACAGCAGTCACGTGAGCTCCCCGGCTTAGCAATTACATCATTAAACACACATCCTGCACCTGCCCTCCCCATCCAGGAGTTTGCTCCCACCCACCTCTGCACTTACATGCTTCTCCAATGCAATCATTGTCCCTGAACACCGTTTTCCCTGAACACATAGCCAGTGTCTTCCTGCATAGATCATTCATTTGGCAGGACACATTGGAGCAGGAGAAGTTGTTGGGTGATCACATAACAGCCTATGTGGAGCAGAGCTGTAGTACTGAAAAGAGAAGAAGTGTCCCTGGAAATCTGTAAACCTCATCATACACTATACAATCTGATTGTACAATTTCCTTTAGATCCATCATAAACTATGTACTGCCAGGGTTTGATTGGATACAGACTGATTTAATAGACTGTCCTGTTATTATATTGTTTTGGTATATCTAAAGGATTTTGTACAGAGATTGTAGAGTGTATGGCCACCTTTATACACCTAAAATAAACTAGCTGCACTTTCAAACGCACATTTTTGTCACCCATGACAAATGCGAGGTAAAACATGTGCATACCTCAATGCGTTATAATTCCCCATGAGTTATTTTGCCATGTGTAGGCGTGGGAAAAACTGCGTTAAAAAAAAAAAAAAAAAAAAAAAAAAAAGCGCGCTCCCACTATGTTAAATGTGAATGGGGCCTGAAAAGGAAAGTGGTGTGTTCACATCTTTAACCTCCCTGAGCTGGAGCTGGGTCACAAGACCACTGAGAGCTGACTGTCTCCCTCCAATGAACTTGCATAAAGCTGGCAATACACTATGCAATCTGATTGTCCAACCTCTGAACAATGCCCCTTATACTGTGTGCACAATTATTAGGCAAGTGAGTATTTAGACTAAACCATAATTTTTATGCATATTGGCAAACTCCAAGCTATATAAACTTGAATGCTTATTGGATTTAAGCATATCATGTGATGTGTATTTGTGTAATGAGGGAGGGTGTGGCCTAAGGAGATCAACACCCTATATCAAGGTGTGCATAATTATTAGGCAGATTCTTTTCCTCGGGCCAAAAAAAAAAAAGAGTTTTAACTGACTCTGGGAAGTCAAAAATTGAAAAAAGTCTTTCAGACGGATGCAGCGCTCTTGAATTTGCTAAGATATTGGGGCGTGATCACAGAACCAGTAAAAGTTTTGTTGCAAATTGTTAACGGGGGTCGCAAGAAAAGTCTTGAGAAAAAAAGATATAAGTTAACTGCTAAAGATTTAAGAATGAAACCTGAAGCTACCATTAACTCATTATCCTCCAGTGCGGTCATATTTCAGAACTGCAATCTACCTGGAATGCCCAGAAGTACAAGGTGTTCAGTGCTCAGAGACATGGCCGAGGTAAGGCAGGCTGAAACCCGACCACCACGGAACAAAATACAAGACCGGGCCAAGAAATATCTGAAGACAGATTTTTCAAAGGTTTTAGGGACTGATGAGATGAGAGTGACTCTTGATCTAAGAGGTGCTAAGAGGCCATATCACAAGCCGAAACCGGGTGGATTTATAAATTAAAAAGGTACTCACCCTTCGGTTTAAATATAGAATGGGATATAAATTGTTTTATTAACAAAAGCTAGTTTTTTTATTCATATATTTGTTTTTAATCAATGGTATGCAGTTTAATTATGTATATTGTGAACCCCTTGTCACTCTGGGGGACAGATATATTTATTTACCAATATGTGACTTGTAAACATCTATTCTGATACCATTTTTTCATTGACTGTTTATATAGAGCTATATTTAGCTTTGGACCTTACGATTGATGTCTCGTATATGTGTATCCGCCATTTATTTGGTGGTTTACCCATTTAATTTCAACACAAGGGGTACATAATGCGTGGTACGAGCGTGTGGGCATATCCCTGATGACGTCATTTATGACGAAACCGGTCAGAGCTACGCCAACACGCTGACCACGCATGTGCAGGTCCATCGCGGCCATTTTACTGAGTGGCGAACGCCATACATGCTGTTTTCAAGACGGAGACTACGTGAGTGTATTCTTTTAATCTATTAAACACAAGTTTTAACAGTATTACACTATTGCGGGCTCCTCTCTTTTTTCCCATGATGCTGACGGATTGATTTAATCGAGCTAATGGCTATGGGTGTCCATTGATTATTTGGATGTGCTGTGGTGATCGCGGAAATCCTTATTGCCTATTGAAGGGAGAACTAGACCTCTTCCACCAGCCCTGCCTGATCCATTTGCAATTTAACGTGTTCGACCGCTCTTATCAGGGGGTCACACGTTCTCTGGTGGGAGCAGTGTGCTTGTGGTGTGGTGTGGCACTTTAATCCCTATTCATTTCATGCACGGACTTGGGATCTTTCCTTGACCACCTTTGTCATCTTATGGACTCTGAATATTTATCTTTAGCGCTGCACTTATATTTATACTTTTGACTCTTGATCAGTAATAGGTACAGAGCTCTACTTTTAGTATGGGCTGGTATCATTAAAGATGAGCTAGTTGGACCTTTTCGGGTTGAAGATGGACTCAAAATCAACTCCCAAACCTACTGCTAGTTTTTAGAGGACACTTTCTTCAAGCAGTGGTACAAGAAAAAGTCTGCATCTTTCATGAAGACCATGATATTTATGCACGACAATGCTCTATTGCATGCATCGAAGTACTCCACTGCGTGGCTAGCCAGTAAAGGTCTTAAAGAGGAAAGAATAATGACATAGCCCCCTTCCTCACCTGACCCAAGCCCTACTGAGAACTTGTGGGCCCTTCTTAAAGTGGAGTTCCACCCAAAATTTAAACTTCCGCTTATCGGATTCCTCCCCCCGTCCGGTGCCATATTTAGCACCCTTCAGGGGGAAGCGGATACCCGTCTCTGACAAAGTATCCTGTTCCCCACTTCCGGGTGCCCCGCCACCAAGCCAGTGAGAAAGCACAGCGGTGCCTCGAGCATGCACAGTAGGGGCCCGGCGTGAAGCCCTAATGCTTCACTGCCGGGTTCCCTTACCCACCATGGCGGTGGCAGCACCCGACAGCTGATGGAAAAATCAGCTGCGGTGCCGACATCGCTGGACTCCAGGACAGGTAAGTGTTTTGGATTGACTGAAAGCACTGTAGTTGTTCAATAATTAAATTAATCTTCAAAAATGCAACTTGACTAATAATTGTGCACACAGTGTAGATTTACCAACACTATGTAATAAGAGGACCCACCTTAACAATCTATTCAATTTGCAGCAAATTAGGCAGGCCTTTGCACTACATATATGATGGCAGATCTAACGGATATTGTACAATGCATGGCCACCTTATAGGAAGAAGTAGGAAAGTGGGTGGACATTAAAAAAGAGGCAATATAGTAATGAGAGAGGTGTGGTCCAGAGAAGTAAAAGACACCCAATTTTGTGATGCAGTAAGGCAGTCCATGATGGGATATGATGTTTTCTGGATGGTCACATGACGCTACAGGAAGTTAAGACTCAGAGTGCATTTTTTTAAATTATGAACTGAGAGGTGCAGATTCAAAGCTGCAATGGACTAGATATATGAAAAATAAGCACATTGGGATGGCTTTGTTAGAAAAGATACTAGAAAAGGCTTCAATTTATTGTGAAAGCTGAAATTCTGCCTGAAAAGATGAACTTCACCTTTAAGTACACTCTAGTGGCTCTGACAACATCCAGGCAATGTGGACAGACTTCATTTGGATGCTTAGGAGCAGGGTACCAAGATGGCAGATCAATGTCCTCATTGAGATGGAACACTGAAACCACCTTTGGAAGGAAAGATGGTCTACAGTTTAATACAACTTTGTCATGGTGGAAAATAAGGAAGGGCTCTTTACAGGAAAGAGCATGCAGTTCTGAGAAACGTCTAACAAATGTGATGGTCAGCAGAAAAGCTACTTTATTGGTAAGAGATTCCAAGGTAATATCCCTGATGGGTTCAAAGGGAATGCAAACCTAGAGGCCTTTGGGGTGCCAAGAGCTACATGCTATTCAAGACCTATTTCAGGGAAGGCCATAATGTGGGGTAGAGAGATGTACTCGCGCCAAGGAAAGTAAGATTCCAGGTGCAAACATAACTCTTCTTGGACATGGCTTTTCTTTTCTTAAAGTGACTGTAAAGTCTCAAGGTTTTTCACTTGAATGCATTCAGGTGAAAAACTCTCTTTGCTGCCCCCAGTGCCCTCCTTTTTCTTACCTGAGCACGATCCGATCTAGCGATGTACACGAGCCCAATGGCTCCAGCAGCTGTCTGTCCTTATTGGACAGATTTATAGCAGTAGGAGCCATTGGCTCCTGCTGCTGTCAATCAAAGCCAGTGACACAGGAGGAGGCGGCCGGGCCGAGTCCAGCAGTCTGTGTCCACAGCAACAGGACCGGAGAGCTGGAAACTAGTGGTGCACCGAATTGAAATCTTGGTACCTAAACTGCACTAAGCCGAAATCCGAAAATTACTATTTAAAAAAAATATTTATATTTTTATATACAATTGTCATATGCACACTACCTGTGCCTGGGCACTGACAGGCGGCACTGATAGGTGGCCCTAATTGGCACTGACAGAGGAGATGAGGTGGCACTGGTTGGCACGGACAGACAGCACTGGTTGGCACTGCAAGGTGGCACTGATTGACACTGACAGGTAGCACTGATAGAAGAGATGAGAAGATTCACATTGCACAGATCCCGCGTCTTGTAAGAGATGCTCTGTGCATGAAACTGTCATATTTTCACTGAATGCAGAGAGAGAGAGAGAGAGAGAGAGAGAGAGAGAGAGAGAGAGAGAGAGAGAGACAGACAGAGAGACAGAGAGACAGAGAAAGAGAGCTGTCAGATCTTCACACTGATGTCGGGGGTGGGCAGGACCGAACAGCTACCAAACACCTGCCCAGCCCCTATCCCATTGGCTAGCGTTTGATAGCTGTCCGGTCCCGCCCACCCCCGACATTAACTTGAACATCTGACAGCTCTCTCTCTCTCTCTGCATTCAGTGAAAATACATGACAGTTTCATGCTCTTAAAAGCCGCACTATCCGTGCAATGTGAATCTTTTCACCTTCTGATACACACATACCCCTGCAATGGGCAGTACCCGGGGCAGACCCTGCCCCCTTTCGGTATCAGGCCATTTTTTTGTTTTGGACGATACTGAAAACACAGTTTTTGGCCGAAAATGCAGACAATTTTCGGAGGCTGAAATGTCGGTGCGTCCCTACTGGAAACTATATCTGTATGCTGACTGGCTGCACTAAAAAGCACTTATTTACCTCCTTTTCATTAATGAGGTCTGTGTTACAAGGTGAGGCAATATCATCACTGTGAGCGGTGGTGGTAATTGTTCAGGGTGTTTTGCACATGTTTGTATACCCTGAAGAATTGCTGATTATTTGCCAGATCAAGATTGATAACAGATTTTAACCACTTCCTTACTGGGCACTTAAACCCCCCTCCTGCCCGAACCAATTTTCAGTTTTCAGCGCTGTCGCTCTTTGAATGACAATTGCGCGGTCGTGCGACGTTGTACCCAAACAAAATTTGCGTCCTTTTTTCCCCACAAATAGAGCTTTCTTTTGGTGGTATTTGATCCCCTCTGCGTCATTTCTGATCGCCGCTATAAACAAAAAAAGAGCGACAATTTTGAAAAAAAAACAATATTTTTTACTTTTTGCTATAATAAATATCCAAAAATAAAAAATAAAAAAACAAATTTATTCATCAGTTTTGACCGATTTATATTCTTCTACATATTTTTGGTAAAAAAAAAATCGCAATCGCCGTTTATTGATTGGGTTGCGCAAAAGTTATAGCGCCTACAAACTATGGACATTGATTTATGGGGTTTTTATTTATTTATTTTTTTTTACTGGTAATGGCGGCGATCTGCGATTTTTATCGGTACCGCGATATCGGGGCGGACATGTCGGACGTTTTTGACACATTTTTGGGACCAATGACATTTATACAGCGATCAGAAAAATCAGTGACAGGGATCAGTAGATCTGTCATGTCCCATTCACAGAACGGGGAACCGCCGTGTTTACTTCGGCGGTTCCCCGTTCCTCCTCTCTGAAAGGAGATCGCGGGTCTCCGGCGGACATCGGGTCCGCCCGACCTGCGGGCACGCTCCCGCGGGCGCGAGCGTCGCGTGCACGAGCCGCTCGCGCCCGCGGGAGCGCGCCCAGCACAAGCCAAATGGGAGGATGTCTATTGACGTCCTCCCGGCATTTTAGAGCCGCGCTGTAGCCGTCATTCAGCTATGGCACGGGCGGGAGGAGGTTAATTGGACTGTATATGGAACTTTTACTTAGTCACTTCATATTTCACATGTCTGGTGTTTGGGACTTTATTTAGGACTTATTTTTATTCACATTGTTGTATTATTTTACAGTTTCATATTCATTTTTATGTTTGTAGCATGGAGCCATTTGTCAGATCAAGGTTGCTTAAAAATTTAAATTGGACTGTGTATGGGACTTCTACTTAATCACTTAATTTTTTTTTTTTTTTCAAACAATAGTTTTTATTGAGTTTTTCCAACAATACAAAAGTAAACAATGAGAAGATATACAGGAAATCTGCAAAGTCCCAGTAATACAAAGTATCTATTGTTTTCCTGTGTAGTGGCAATTAGAAAATAGATTTTGCGTTATAAAATCATTAAGACAGTTCTCTTTATAAAACTACTTTGCACAGGGTACTGGGGTGAAACATGAAAGAGAGGTGAACAGTAGGGTAACTTACAACCCAAATTTAACAGCAAGGTTTATTTAAGTGAAAAGGAAGGTTAGGGATAGGAGAAAGGAGATAAGGAAGAGAAGGAGAAAGAAACAAGAATGCCATATGAATAGTACAGATGTCGAGCCAGAGAGGTACTTCGATGCCTGTGGGACCACTTTTAGTTTTATGAAGCACATTAGGTATCATTGAGCTGTTCCCTCCAGACTTCCCAATGCTTGTTGAATATTTTGCATTTTTCCAAGTTTTTGATTAGAAGGGATTCATACGTGTAATGGGTATTGACTACTGGTAAAACATCTGAGAGATTTAACACTTTATCAGACTTCCAGTTCCTGGTTATTAACGTTTTTGCTGCAAGGAGAATATGCGTGGTGACAGCTCGGAAGTCTGGAGGGAAGTTCTCCATGCCCAGTCCCAGGAGAGCCAAGGCCGGGTCTGGACGTGTGAGAAACCCCGTGATTGAGGAAATTTTTCTAAAGACGTTGCTCCAGGGGGCGTGGCCGGGAGTGTGATGTAGAGAGACGCGTGTTGTGAGAGCTCCGTGTACTCACTATCTTGTAACAGCCATCCTGCGGCTACATTTATCCGGACTGACGGTAAAACGGGGTAGAAAACATCCTGGACCCTCGGGAGTCATGTCGCCGCCAAAAAAGAGTGCCGATGCAGCGGCTAAACTTGCCAAATACCGGTTACAAGACAAAGACCCTCAGGCTGAAGATGGCGCCGGCACCCCTTCTGAACCGGAAATGGCAGCATCTGAGGCTAGAGTACTGGAAGTCATTGTGCTATGCCAGAGTGCACTTACTACCAAAATAGAGGAGGTCAAGATTGACATCTCCCTGATCCGCCAAGACAGGTCTGCGGTTCGGGAACGGGTGACAATAGCGGAGGCACGGATCAGTAGTGCGGAGGATATCTTGCATCCATTACGGCACACTACTGAACAACTCCAGGTACAACTGCAGAAGCTCACTGCCAAACAAGACGATATGGAGAACCAGCTGCGAAGTTGTAACCTACGCTTTGTAGGTCTGCCTGAAAGAGCTGAGGGCACAGACCCGGCTGGGTTTCTGGAGCAACTGCCGATATCCACCTACGGCAGAGAGGAATTCTCGGTGATGTTCGCGGTAGAAAGGGCCCATCGCATACCATCTCGCCCTCCCCCGGAGGGCCCCTCCCCCCGCACGTTCATCGCCAAATTACTCAACTTTAAGGACCAGGACAAAATTCTCTGACTCACGCAGGACAAGGGTAATATCCCCTATGCTAATAAGCATCTAGCAGTATTTCCATATTTCTCTAATGAAGTCCAAAAGCAGCAAGCCAAATTCCAGGAGATTAAAAGACGCCTTCGGTCCCTACATCTAAAGTATGCCATGCTGTATCCTGCTCGTCTGCGAGTCGAGGAAGACGGCCGAGCACACTTCTTTGACAACCCTACAGAAGTGATGGACTGGCTGGATAGGCGAGCGGGTACCGCCTAAACATCGCAGACGCATGGATGGTCCCACTACAGGAGCCGCGGATTCCAGGTACTATGAACAACCACATGCAATGCCCAGCGCCATGGTGTCGGCAAATCTCTTTTTCCACGCTAGACTGATACTCCATATGTCCCCTTCCTATGGGAGGAGGGAAATGTCCTGTATGTACCCTAGAGTGATTCTTCATGCTGATATGTGGTTCCTGGCACTACATCGAACTGCTCTTATTCCTGCCAGACTAAAGACTGACTGTATTACCATAAATCCGCCATGATGACCACACGGGCTCTTAGTGGCACAAACTTACTTGGCGTCTTATATGCATCAAGTGTTCACTAAAGGGGATGTCGCCCCCCTAGCATTGTTTTTCTTTGAGTGGATCATGGTAAACCACCCCCTTTTCTGGGACACGTTACAAGCAAGTACTGTACCTCCGGTTCCCCTAACGGTCCGGAAGCTTGATCCACGGGGTTTTGTTTGGGGATGTATGCTCTCATCCAGTTACCCAGATGCAGAGCCGGGAGGGGTTGTTTGGGTGGCTATGTTTTTTGTTTTCTGGTAAAATTCAATCTAAGGTATACTGTTTTAATATGGGCAACATGGGAAACGCCTGTTCACTACATCTGGTGTTTAGATAGTATAAACTTGGGTAGATTACAAATGTACTATGTTGATGCTGCCCTGCTGCTCCGTCTACTTAAATGTGAGCCCAGAATGTTTCTTCCTCTACATGTCACCCATTAAATTTCTCACGTGGAACGTCCGAGGTTTGAGGGACAGGATTAAGCGGTCCGCTATCCTTGCATTCCTCAAGGCTCAAAAAGTTGACATTGTGACCCTAGTCAAAACTCATAACAGGACACCTACAGATGGCACTAAAGCGCCCCTGGGTCGGTTGGGGGTATCACTCTACCCACACGTCCTACTCCAGGGGCGTATCGGTCCTTATTAGAAAGGGTGTACCGTTTGAATTGGTTTCCCTACAGACGGATCGGCAGGGCAGATATGTTTTCTTACAGGCAACTATCAGAGGTATTCATATCCTAATCCTTGCTTGTTATATTCCACCACCTCACAATACAGAAATAGTGAAGGAAGGTTTAGCCTTTATTTCACAGTACCCAGCAACCCCTGTGGTATGGATGGGAGACTTTAATATGGTACTTGACCCGGCACTGGATAGACAGGCCCCCTCAGGAGCCCCTGCACTGCCTCCGTCCTTGACCAGATTTGGCAGATTGATGAATGACTTTGCCCTAACAGACACATGGAGATATAAATACCCCAACTCCAAGACTTATTCCTGCTTCTCGGTCACACACAATACCATGTCAAGAATCAAATTCATTTTCATGTCGAACACTCTACTGCCTAAACTATTGGAAGCGGGGTTTGCCACTAGAGTCCTATCAGACCACTCCCCTTATTGGGTAGCATTGGCCCTATATGATGATGTCCCCGGTTACCAGTGGAGACTCAGCCCATACTGGTTAACGGCGTTGGCTGATCAAGCGGACATACCCACGGAGCTACAGAATTTTTTTGCGGTGTACCGGGGGGCGTCCACAATAGGAGCCGTGTGGGACGAGTTTAAAATCCATGTGCGTATCCTTCTCTCTACCCGTATTGTCAGGCATAAATCCAACACAAACAGGGCACTACAGCAGGCGTCTGAACATCTGCAAACCCTTCAACTTCGGGCTGCAGAAGACCCCTCTATACAAAACTGTCAGGACCTTAAACTCCACACCCGACTAGTGACTCAGCTACACATGGACAAAGCTAAACAACACTTATTCTTTATGAAGCAACGTGTGTTTGAACATGGGGAAAAAGCCGGAAAACTGCTGGCATACTTGGCCCATCTAGACAACACCCCTCCAGTGGTGGTGTCCCTATATGGGGAGGGAGGGGAATTCATTACCATCCCCAGCCTAGTTGATGAGGAATTTCGCAAATACTACGCATTATTGTATGCATCGCAATCCACACAAACCACTCAAACTGAAAATTTTCTCCGAGATATACAATTCCCTCAGCTGGAGCGGGAGGACAGGGCCCTATTTGAGGCTCCCATTACAGTAGAGGACATTACCACCGCAATTTCACAATTGGCAGCCTCCAAGGCCCCTGGCTCAGACGGGATTCCATTAGAGTTCTATGCTACATATGCAGAGGTTCTAATACCAAAATTACGGGACCTATACCAGTCTATTTTTAACACGGAACAGCTCCCAGCGTCAATGGCTGAGGCTAAAATAATAGTTCTTCATAAGCCCAGTAAGGACCCCCACACTACAGACTCTTATAGACCGATATCGCTCCTGCAGGTAGACATTAAAATACTGGCGAAAATTCTGGCCTCTCGCCTCAACCGGGTAATTCTTTCCCTGATCCATCCGGATTTATGCCTGGAAAGAATACAGCAATGAATATTAGGAGGTTATTTATGAACATCCAAGCCTGTCATGATAATGTGGGTACGAGGATATTGGTAGCCTTGGATGCAGCCAAGGCCTTTGACTCTGTTGAGTGGGGGTTCTTGTGGGAATGTCTCCGACGATATGGTGTTGGCCCAAATTTTATTAAGTGGGTGCAGCTTTTATATCAGGCACCTAGGGCCAGGGTTTTGGTCAACGGGTTTGTGTCGGATCTATTTTCACTGGGTAGCGGCACACGGCAGGGATGCCCGTTGTCCTTTATGCCTTGGCAGTGGAACCACTGGCTATTCCTATCAAGGCTAACACGGGTGTTAGAGGCCTACAGGTGGGTGACTTTACTGAGAAAATAGGCCTCTACGCTGACAATATGATACTCTACCTGGCGGACTCTGACAACTCCCTACGGGAGGCCTTGACAACTATACAGCAAATGGGAAAATACTCGGGATTGCAAATCAATTGGTCCAAATCTCAGATATTACCTATTGACTCCTTTCCTCCTCCCCGTATAGACCCCCAGCTACCTCTACAACGGGTCTCATCGATTCGAAACCTAGGCGTAGAAGTCACTAACTCCCTATCGGATTATATTCTACTTAATATAACACCCCTATACGCTCTGGTTAAGGCCAAGACCCAGGTCTGGGCGAAGTTAGCGTTGGGAGTAATGGGTCGTATAAATATCATCAAAATGATTTTACTGCCAAAACTGTTGTATTACCTGTGGCACGCCCCGCTTCTGGTGCTGCTAAAATTCTTTAAAACCATAGACTCTATCCTAAACTCTTTTGTTTGGGGCCACAACCAACACAAAATCTCCTGGCTTATCCTTAAGAACCCTGTGGATCTCGGAGGGGCGGCGATGCCAGATTTCTATGATTATTACCTAGCAGCCCAGTTATCCCATTTTTATCACTATATGAATATGGATCGTGCCCGGTACGACTCCCTAATTAATCATAATCCCGCCAGGCCAAGTTACACGCCAATACAAGAGATACTGTGCAATACCCAGACCCCCAGTCTTTCACAGAGTCAACGGGGCATGATATACCACCACCGAAAAGTATGGAAGGCTACCCTCAAAAAAGTAAGGGTGACACCATTACATACCCATACCCCCCTATGGTATAACCAAGACCTCCCAGAACTAATAACAGTTCCAGATCCTAAGGTCTGGGTAAAGCATGGCATAGTATACTTATTTCAAGTCATATCCCCAATGGTCTAAATGCCTTTCAAACTCTTAAAGAAGAATTCGGTCTCCCCAACAAACTTCTATTTAGATATCTCCAGCTTAGACATGCCCTACAAACTCAATTCCCCTTAGAATGTCCCATGTTGACCACACCTTCACCTCTAAACTTTCTACTGGGTGACGACCCCTCTCGTTTAATATCCAACCTTTACAGTGCAATACGTCTTCCTGCCAATGCTTCCCTAGCGTATAAAGCTAAAACGAAATGGACGAGGGACGTGGGTGACATAGACGACGAAGACTGGGATGAAATCATGGAAGGAGTGAGATTAGTTTCCCCTAGAGTATCGGACCGACTTACGCAAATGTATATTATACACCGCACATACCTCACACCTTTGAGGATATCCAGATTCCAGCCCTCTAGGAACCCACTCTGCTCACTATGTAACTCCTCTCCTGGAACCTTTTTCCATTTAATATGGACGTGTCCTAAGATAAAAACATTCTGGCTTCATATAATTAAGTTTCTTCATGACAATATGGGGTCCCCAGCGACTCTAGACCCAAAATTATGTCTCCTGGGTTTATTGCCCGAAGTGGACATAGACAAATACACTGCTGTATTCTTAAGGGAAGTGTTGTATGTTGCCAGGAAAACTGTTGCTAGAGTGTGGATGCAGTCTCTCCTCTCTAGTATCCAAGACTGGATTAGGGAGGCTAACTTGGTCTTACCGTATAAGAAACTGATATATGTGCATAGAGGCTGTCCAGCCAAGTACACCAAAGTGTGGGACAGGTGGCTGTCCAGCCCAGACACATGCACCGATTAGGAGACTTGGACATGCAACACAGATGCCCACAGAGGGTAGGGGTACACAGGTAACCACTTCCCTCGGGGACACTGGGAATATACTACCTTCTGGTCAACATGAATGAGTAGGAAACTTTACAATGGACTATAAATGGATAAGAATGATAACATTGCTTTAAGTAGACCTACCCTCAATCTGTATATCCGCTCAAGGTTTATGTACTATACTGTGGAATGCTTGACCATGTAACACCTGTATAACATTTTAATATATTTGAATAAAGCCGGATTTTTGTTTAAAAAAAAAAAAAAAAGACGTTGCTCCAGAAGCTGGTAAGGCTCTTACAACTCCAAAACACATGCATAATATTTCCGATCTCTCCACATCCTCTCCAATAAAGTGGGGAGCAGCTCTTAGAAAATTTGGAAATTCAAAGGGGAGTAAGGTACCACCTCAGAGTTAGTTTCTGATAGGACTCCCAGTGATTTATACATTTAGATGACTTATAGGTTATTAGAGCGGCTTTGCACCATTGTTGGGGTGTGAAGGAGCTGTTTAGTGCGGACTCCCATTTTAGGTGGTGTGTGGACTTAGATAACAATAGTTTTTGATGGGGGAGGTTATAAAAGAGGGAAATTCCCTTTTTCTTTTGTGTGGTGTCGGTAAAGAATTCCCATGTTAACTTGTGTAGCTGAATTTTGTATGTTTTCAAGGGGTGAAGGAGATGGGAAATTTTGTTATGCATGTAATAATCTGAATCTGGAAGACAATTCCCAAAAGGGCTTCAGCTTTGCCCCACTATATAGGTGGAAGACCTGTGTAATTCCCCCAGCAACCCACCGTGAGACATCCAGATTGGGTATTAGCTCTGAGAGAATGCCTAAAGGGATAGGAACGTCTGACTTGGGGTCGTCTCCAATTTAGAGAGTCTCCTCCAAGCCATAATAGTGGCTTGGATGGTTAAGGGAAGCTGAGGGAGCAAGTGGGGTTTCCATGCATCAGCTAATAGGAAAGAAACAAGGTTTCTAGAAGGGATCATGTCCTGCTCCACAGCCTTCCAGGGGACCACACCAGGCAAGTTGAACCACGAACGGAGTTGCGTGAGTATCGAGGCGTGATAATAGTCTCGCAACATTATGTAGCCCATACCTCCTGCTGTTCTGTGTTTAATTAATAATGCTTTGGCACACCTAAGGCTTTTGGATTGCCAGAAAGTTTTTTTAAGAGGCTCTCTCTCTAGTGTCTTCAGGTGATTGGGCTTGAATGGTATGGGCAAAGTGCGAAATAGATACAGGATCTGCGGAAGTACCAGCATCTTAAAAGAAGCCAGTCTTCCCATCCAAGAGAGTTCTACTTTAGCGTACTTCTCCATATCTTTAGTAATCTTTTCGATTAGAGGTGGAAAGTTAGCGTCTGCCAATTTGGCAGGATCGTCTATGATTTTAATGCCCAGGTATGGGATGCTGTTTTTAGCCCATGAATATGGGAACTGTGTCTTTAATTTGGTTTGGAGTTGTGGAGGTATTCCTATGCTTAATATCAAGGATTTGGAGTAGTTTACTTTGTAGTAGGATATTCGACTACATTTTTCTAGGGTGTTGTAGACATGCGGCATGGAGTCCTCTGGGGCAGATATAAAAAGGATGATGTCGTCTGCGAATAAGTTGATGTGGTGAGAGGTTTTGTTTCTTAGTGTAACTCCCGAGATATAAGGGTGGGACCTAATCTTTTCTGCAAGGGGCTCAATGAGGAGATTAAAAATATAGGGGGAGAGGGGGCATCCCTGCCTAGTCCTGTTAGTGATTTTAAAGTGTTTAGATAGGGCATTGGAAGTGAACACTTGGGCACAGGGGGACGAGTAGAGCGCCAGGATGGCCGATAGTATGGCCCCATCAAGGCCAAACTTTATCAAGACCTGTTTCATATATCCCCAGTGGATCCTGTCTAACGCCTTCTCCGCATCCAAAGATAGGAGCAGAGAAGGAATTTGACAGAATCGTACATGCTGGACCACATCCAAGACTCTCCTGGTAGTGTCAGAGGGTTGTCTTCCAGCAGTGAAGCCCGATTGATCAGGGTTGATGAGCTCAGGAATGACTAACATAAGCCTATGTGCCAAAATCTTTGCATACAGTTTAACGTCCGAATTGAGCAAAGAGATTGGCCTATAGTTGGAGGGTATGCTGGGGTCTTTGCCTGGCTTCGGGATAGTGACAATATATGCCTTAAGCATCTCTAAAAGGGAATGATTCTGAAGTTATGGCCTAGGAAAATGTGCTTACTAATTTGGGGGCCAACAAAGTGCGGAAAGTCTTATAGTACTCATTAGGAAGACCATCTGGACCAGGGGATTTACCTTGTGGTAGGGATGCAATAGCCTTTAGGACTTCTGAGGGTTGAATAGGTGCGTTCAGTTTGGTCAGTTGGGTCTCTGAGATGCTTGGGAGCTTAACGGACTGAAGGAACGTTTGTATTAACTCATTAGATGGTTGATCCATTGCAGGATCTTCTTTAAGGTTATAAAGAGAGTAGAAATCTGCAAATGCGTCAGCAATGGCATCTGGGTCTACTATCTTAATGTGGTGCGGCTGATTGTAAAGGAAGGGGATCCTGGAATGAGCACTTCGTTCCTTCAATCTAGCAGCCAATAGTCTGCCTGTGCGATTGTTGGACGAATAGTGGGACAGTTTAAGTTTGTCTACATATTTACTGTACTGCTCCAGGAGCAAGTTCCTAAGATTGGTACACAATTTTGTCAATTGGGCGGCCCGGTCTGCTGTTGGGTGGGATCTGTTTTGGAGTTCTGCCGCTTTAATATTTGCTAGGATATCGTCTAAGTTGCGCTCTCTTAGCTTCTTTTCTCTAGCACTCTAGTTGCAATAAAATACCTCTAATGAAGGCTTTGTGGGCACACCACAGAGTACATGGGTTTGCAACGGATTCTTCGTTGGTTGCGAAGAATTCGTTAAGATGTTTAATAATCGTGTCTGCATGTTTAGGGGAGTGAAGTAAACACCACATCATAGGTCGATTCAAGGTGTATCCCTCTACCATCGATATTGATACAGGGGCATGGTCGGACCATGATATATCGTGGATGGTGGAGGAGGACACCTTTGGCAAAATATTTCTATCGACAATTATCATGTCAATGCGTGAGTATGTATTATGTCTAGAGGAATGGAAAGTGTAATCTCTTAAGCTAGGATGCTGGCACCTCCAAACATCATACACCCCTTCATCATGTATTAAATTCTGTAGTGAAGGAGGAGGACGCTTCGTCACCGCTGTGGAGTCTATCTCAAAGTCGTTAGTGATGTTGTAATCTCCGCAGATGACCAAGCCTCCCTTCCTCACTTTGTTAATGTTCTTAAACAGTCTTTTCAGAAATCTCAGTTACTGCTGATTAGGTACATAAGTATTGACTATTGTGAAAATTCTGTTGTTGAAAGATCCTATGAGGATCAAGTATCTGCATTCTTGATCTGTGATGACTTCCTTCAGGGTGAAGGAAACAGTGTTCCTGATTGCAATAGGAACTCCTGCACATTTTTTCTGTGCTGAGGCTTGGTATATATGGGAGAAGTCCCGATGCTGGCATTTTGGAGGGTTCGAGGACAGAAAATGTGTCTCTTGGACGCACAACACGTCTGCTCGCAGTTTGTTGGCCTCTCTCCATAGTGTTGTTCTTTTGGCAGGGTGGTTCAGGCCATTTGCATTTATGGAAAGTACATTAAGGACCATAGGAGTGTGGGGAGGATACAGATAGCATTTTGACCCATATGGTGTAGTCACTCACCTTCCTTAGGTTGGGCCAGGTAATGGCTGCTTGATAGAGTGTGGAGCACAGAGTCCTGAGAAACCGGTCAGTCCAGGAACAGCGTTGGTCTTCACTATTCATAGGCGTAGAAAGAGAAAAATAAGAAAAACGTATGGAAAGAATGGCATAACAAACAAGTAAAAAAAGTAAAAAAGGGGGAACCATAACAGATCCGAAGGCAGATGGTCTGCTCAGCAGTATGGGGGGGGAAAGTCCGTGAATAGTACAGTCCACAGCACTGAACTTTGTAGGTTGCATGTTGTAGGTTTTCAAGCCCGAGATGTCCGGGCCAATTGTTTTTTGGACGATTTTTGACGTGACACTATCTGCCACTCGTCACTGGAGTTTACCTTGGCTAGAGGGTGCGGGGCATAGCTTGGATGATCTGGGAGTATCTCCCACTTGGTTAAGAGAGCGAGACCTTCTTCTAATGAGAAAATTGTGGTAGATTCTCCCTCTCTTGTGATGGTCAGTTTGGAGGGATAGCCCCATCTGTATATGATGTTATGATTTCGCAGGGCTTTCGTAATGGGCACAAGCGCCTTTCGTTTTTGCATTGTGAATTGGGAGAGGTCCGCATAGAGCTGAATAGCAGAGTACCTTTCATTTGGGCAGGTGTTCTTGCGGAAGGACACCATGAATTTCTCCTTCACATGATAAAAGTGCACTCTCATTAGTACATCACGTGGAATATTTTCTGGTAAATGGGAAGGCTTGGGCAAATGGTGGATTCTGTCAATGACCAAGTCCGACCGAGGCAACTCTGGTAAGTATTCCTGCATTAGGTCTATGGCATATTGTAGCAGCTAGCCTGGTTGGACAGATTCTGGGAGGCCCCTGATTTTAATGTTGTTTCTGCGTGACCTGTCCTCTAGGTCAGCGACTTTTGACCTCAACCAGGCTACCTCATCAGACTGATCATTATGCAAATCCACAAGTGAGTTGTAAGAGGCCGCATATTCCCCCATTTTCTTTTCCACATGATCTACTCTACCACCGAGCTCTTGTATTTTTCCCTTGAAGCTCCTCATGCAGTCCATCATATCAGCGTGTAGTGAGCAGCGTAAGGAGACCAGCATATCTCGTAATGTGGTGTCTGAGATAGGTTGGTTGGAGGTAGGAAAAGTGTTGATGGTGTCAGCTAATTCTCTGGTGTCCTCTAAAGAATCTTGATGAGGGCTCACCTTGTTCTGGACGCTGTCATCCGAGAGTCGAGGTCTGGATTTCGCCGGGCTGCGGGTTGTTGGTGTTGATACCTCTGGCGAACGACGAGCAGAGCCCCCTTGGAAAGCAGGACTAGGTGAAGTAGAGATGGAACCAGATGAAGAGGTGGGAGATCCACCACTTGTATCAACCTGTAGAAGATTCTTTGAAGCTGGGGAAAAAAAGTCTTTTAATTTCTTTGGTTGTGTGGACTCTTTCCTTTTGCGAGTCATGATTGTGCTCTATACAGGGAGTGCAGAATTATTAGGCAAGCTGTATTTTTGAGGAATAATTTTATTATTGAACAACAACCATGTTCTCAATGATTCCAAAAACTCATTAATATCAAAGCTGAATATTTTTGGAAGTAGTTTTTAGTTTGTTTTTAGTTGTAGCTATTTTAGGAGGATATCTGTGTGTGCAGGTGACTATTACTGTGCATAATTATTAGGCAACTTAACAAAAAACAAATATATACCCATTTCAATTATTTATTTTCAGCAGTGAAACCAATATAACATCTCAAAATTCACAAATATACATTTCTGACATTCAAAAACAAAACAAAAACAAATCAGTGACCAATATAGCCACCTTTCTTTGCAAGGACACTCAAAAGCCTGCCATCCATGGATACTGTCAGTGTTTTGATCTGTTCACCATCAACATTGCGTGCAGCAGCAACCACAGCCTCCCAGACACTGTTCAGAGAGGTGTACTGTTTTCCCTCCTTGTAAATCTCACATTTCATGATGGACCACAGGTTCTCTATGGGGTTCAGATCAGGTGAACAAGGAGGCCAAGTCATTAGTTTTTCTTCTTTTAGACCCTTTCTTGCCAGCCACGCTGTGGAGTACTTGGACGCGTGTGATGGAGCATTGTCCTGCATGAAAATCATGTTTTTCTTGAAGGATGCAGACTTCTTCCTGTACCACTGCTTGAAGAACGTGTCTTCCAGAAACTGGCAGTAGGACTGGGAGTTGAGCTTGACTCCATCCTCAACCCGAAAAGGCCCCACAAGCTCATCTTTGATGATAGCAGCCCAAACCAGTACCGACGATAGTAGTTTCTACTCGAACACCCCGGAAAA